>JABYQK010000145.1:0-82334 GCA_022606075.1 Fomitopsis betulina
GAAGAGGAAATCTACATGGAACAACCAGAAGGATGGGTAGTTCCAGGCAAGGAGGATTGGGTCTGCCTCCTCAAGAAGGCCATCTATGGTCTTAAGCAAGCGTCACGTCAATGGAACGCTAAGATCCACCGAACTCTTCTAAACCAAGGGTTCATACGGACATATTCGGATGCAGGAGTTTACGTTTACTCCAGTAAAACCAACGGTCAAGTCTGCTATGTAGTACTCTATGTAGACGACTTATTACTCCTTGGAGACTCTAAACCGTTCATTGAACAAATAAAGAATCATCTCAAGAAGGAGTACCAGATGACCGATCTTGGACCAGTAGAGCGTTTCTTAGGACTAGGATTCGTCGTGATCGTCAAAAGCGACAGATTCTAGTTGATCAATCTGAATACGTTCAGACCGTTTTGGAGAGGTTCCAAATGTCTAACTGCAAACCTGCAAAGACACCTCTACCTGCTGGTTCAGTTTTGGAGAAGAACACGGAAACTGCAACGGATGTGATTCGCACTGAGTACCAGAGCGTCATTGGTAGCATCATGTATGCTATGCTCGGTACACGGCCTGATCTCGCTTTTTCCATAACGAGACTCGCCAAGTTTGCCTCGAACCCGTCGAAGCATCACATGCGCCTCGCACAATATGTCTTGCGCTACCTAAGGGGAACAAAGGACTATGCGCTTTGTTACGACGGTGATTCCAACTCCGGGTTAATTGCCTATTCAGACTCGGACTGGGCAGAAGATCAGATGATAGGCACTCCACAAGCGGCTTTGTGTTCCTCATGGCCAATTGTGTCTTTCTTGGGTTTCCAGACGCCAACCCACTGTTTCCCTCTCTTCAACAGAAGCAGAGTACAAGCAGCCTCTGATGCATGCCATCAAATGGCTTGGCTTAGGAACTTCGGACAGAGCTTGGTGACAACATGACACTCCACTCCTTTGTGTCTGGACAATCAAGGAAGCATTTTCCTTGGTTAATCCTGCGTGGACCGCGCACAAAACACATCAAAACGGTATCACTTCATTGAGAATTCTACGAGAAGGTGAAACCGATATTTCTTTGTTGCGAGGAAGACCAGCTTGCAGATGTTGACCAAGAATGTTCCTCTCTCTGGAATAGAGAACTTCGAATGTCAACTGGCATGGTCATAGTGTCTTGAACAAGTGGGAGTGTTGAACTTCTACCATTTCAGCATTATCTTATCAGGCTTGCCTGATATGGACTTGCATTGTGTTCTGCAACACTACATACCTTATTGTATGCTCACCTTCCTTTTCGCCCTTATCTTATCTGCAGGACTCGTTATCTCTCGTCCTGACTCAGTAGATTAGATTACAGACCTCCGGGCCTCTGCTCCTTAGCATATGATATTACTGGTAACCAGGAGTTCCGGCTTTCTGTCTTACTAACACTGACTCGCTTAGCTTACGATAATGACTCATGATGACTCGACCATCAGGTGATGGTCTCCCCACATGTATATATACTGGGCTTGGATGCCCTCTAATGTATTGTTCCTTCCTCCTCTCTCCCATGTGCCTAATGGGCTCCTCCCTTGAGCAGTTACCCTCAGGTTCATTCACTGCCTCTATAGCCACTTCCCTCTCACTCCTTCAACACTATGTATATATGGTTTTTTCCATATACTTTATCTGCAGGATGTACACTGTATGTACACTGTATAGTACATAGTATATACTTCCCAACATGGTGGTCAGATATGAGGCTCACAAGTCAAGACACAGTCCACCATGGCCTACACATTGGAAGCCAATATGGTGAAGAAAATATTACAGTCATTTACCACTGTGTGGGCTGCTACCACCCTGTGAGCAAGTTGCCATATCAGGAACTTAAGCACTGTTATAGTTCAGTCTATCTCACTAGAGTCTGCCTTTGGATGAGACATTGAAAATATGTATTTTGACATCAAAATACACCTCAGGATGCTTGGCCATGCAGATCCACAATTGAAGAAAAAACATTGCCATGCCTGACAGAACATATCTCAAAACTGATTAGATTTTGGTTTCCTGGTGGTAAATGATATTAGGCAGTTTCACAGACTGGCTCTACCCATTTTTTGTTGCCTTCAATGACCTCCTCAACTCGAAATTATACTTCAGATCATGCCTTCTTTCCTAGACAGCATGTCTGGATCTCTTCCACATCATATTCTGCCTGCCTTGCACTCTGTCTCAGTGCCTTGAGGCTTCACTAGCACTTCTCGGTCTCAGCTGGCTGTTATTAAGTTACATACTCATCTACATAGGGCTCTGCCCTCGAAGGTGTTAAATGAACACAAAAAAAGTTACATACTGGTACTTAGTCGAGTATGTGAATCAAACACTACAGAAGGATATGGAACCTTATGTGCATATGCTGGTCACTGACATCTGTACAATGTCATCCACTCCTTGACCTCGAACCACCACCACCTCCAGTAGGCACCCACTTATTGGAGCCCATCTATCTACCCTCCCCCCTCTAATTCACCCTCATTTCCTTGTGTCAAGGCCGTCCAACTTGGCCCCCACATTCACTACTGTCGACCAACTCGACAACACGACATAATCCCTTGTTCCCCCGGGTTTGAGGACCATGAAACACCCCACCTCACTGTCACCAACCAAGTGCCATCAATTGCAACCATTGACCTCCCACGTCCCATTTTAGGCTCCATGGCCTCACCTCTCCTTCCCCCTCTTGCCTGTTGCAGTAACATGCCCTAGACCCCAGTGGTGAAATGCACGGGAGACTCCCTTGTGTGAGTCCGATGTGTGAAGTTGGGAAGCAAGCTCCGGGGTGCCTTTGGCCCCTCATCAGGAAAAATTGATTTACCTTGACAAGGCTATAATGGCCTTCTTAGCTGAGCAACTCCATAACAAGGCAATTCAAGCCTTTTTGAACCAATCTCCTTGGCAATGTAAGTCCCTTTCATCAAAGCCTTGCCAATAAACTGCTTTGCTTGCACAAAAAACAAAATGGTAGATCCTGCAGCTCTCAAGTATCCAGTTTGGTAGCTTTTGCTTGCTTGATTGTCTAGCTTTCAATGTATGTTCTTGAGCATGGCTGAAGTTAGTACAATATATCCTCCAGCACTGCTTGTACATTGCCAATAATACCATTCTGAACATCACAGCTGCCTTGTATTTGGTTTCTCAAGTAGTAGATGGTTTGTAATTCACTCAGTTTCAGTCACACAATTTGTTATAGCCAGATATCCATCCATAATGTGTGCACTAGTAATACAGAACATCGAATACAAGCCATACATCACATATCCAACGCAAGCGCAAGCTACGAACATGAGAGACAACTCACTTCACGGTCAGGTATTCATGACGTTGTAGCTGTTCTGTGAGACCTGACAATCACATTTCAGCTGACAATGTACACCTGCTAGGTACCTGGGCACTCACCTTGGAGTTTGTGTGCCGTTGCTCTGCCTCAAGAGTCCAGCTCCATCTCTTCCTCGATGTCCGTTGTGTTGAGAGAAGATGCAGCCGGGGCCTGCACAGCAGAAGCGCGTATGGAGGAGGCGGGCGCAGAGGAGGCGGGCGCAGAGGAGGCGGGTGCAGGAGAGGCGGGCACAGACGATGCCAATGGCAGCAGAGCGGAGGTAGTGGGCAATGTGCCACCTGTCATTGTTCACCAGCTACATTCTGTTGAGCAGTTTGAATGTACCACTCACCGACCGGATGCTCAGACACATCTGCAAGGAATTATGAGCACATCATTGTTCAGAAATATAAATCCAACTCACCTTGGCTACCCGATGGCCCAGCACGATCAGGCAACATCGTCACTTCAATGTCCTTCCAGGACATGAAGTCGCCGTCCTCATTTCCATCCTCCTCGGACTTCGAGTCTTTCACTGCCTGCTGGGCAGCAACAGTTTTGCTTCCTCACAGTCAGTACACCCATGAATAGTGGCCATGATACCACTTACTGGACACTGTCGCCGAGGAACATCTTGAGCGCCGCATGGACCTCTGGTGCGTTAGTCCTTGTTTACATTGAGGTGGTGGTATACGTACGGTCGGAACCTTGGTCGCTGCCATCGTCAAAGAGCAGGCGGGGAGAGGGGGCATCGAGCGGGTAGTCGTCCTCCTCAGAGGACATGATCCGGGGGCCAATGGTGTGTCGAGTCAGAGAGGACTGCATGAGGGAAAGGATCTGTGCGGCGAGAAGTAATAGAAGAGGGGAGAGATGTAGGCGGGACTTACCGAGTTTGAGTGACAAGGTTAAGCGACTACCGCAAGCGGATTGCACAGTGTGTTGGCAGGCAAAACCTCAGGCGGCTGCAGGTCCAGACACCACCTGGGCCAAGGAGTCCATGTGGGCTTTGCTCCCACAGGACACCGGAAGCAAAGGAAGATGAATGCCAAAGTCCGCACCGTGGTAGCGTCCAATGGCAGGTACTAGATAGTGTCGAAGATAGAAAAGATATCACACTCACCTTCCCACTGAACCGCACAGTGAACAGGCCAGAATTTCGACGGGCAACCACACATTCAGCCAGCCAGCGCTCCGAGCATATGACTCCCGCCCCCTGCACAAAGTGCTTAATTTCCTTTTTAGAACGAATCCCGCGCCGCGGGATTCGCAAAAATATGTCCGAGCGGGCAGGATTAGCCACCGCTGAAGCGCAATGTGCCCTGCAACTCGAGGTAGTAAGCACAGTGCTGGAACAGGTTTAGTAGGTCTGATAAAGGTAAGGTACGTACTGAAATAGGCTGTATATGGTGAGCAAATTGGATGGCAGCATATGCAAGTATGCAGCTGCACTGGCAAGTCAGCAGCTGTATACGTGCATGCCACTGAGGAACTGGGACACGGTTTTTTAGAACCTGGATGCAGATACAGGACTCGTCTGCATGTATGTTAGGACATAAATGGAATAATTGGACTGAATAATTGGGCTTCTAAGTATTCATACCAAACTCTATGGTAGTTTAGTCACAGTCTCTTAGTAGTAGCATCAATATATTGTATTCTGTGGAATAGAAAATGAAACATGAATAGCAGAACTTTGAATACAAAGATGAACTACACCAGCAACAACGATGGTCCTCATAAGTACAAAATGTAATGCATTTACATGGGATTTATGCCATGGTTACCATTCCATGCCATTCTGATGGCATTTCATTTACCTGAAAGTGAATAGTGATGTCAGCTGCCTTTGTCAAGGCCTGCAAGCTGGCAATTGCCTTTCGATGCACCAAAAGGCCAAATATGGTGGGACCATACTTGCCAAGGTAAATAGATTTTTCCTGATGCTTCTGACTTGCTTGGTGAATTTTGATGTCTTTGGAAGTTAACATTACTTTGTCTCCTTCCTTAAATACCAGTGCTTTGTCACTATTGTGGGACTCCTTCGTACACTCTTTACTTTTACTTAAGCATAGAGCTGCTTCTGCCTCCTTGTGTACTTCTGCCAGATCTTTGAGACACTGGTCAAGCACGGGGATAGAGCTCTTTCGGCCCGGTGGTACCATGAAATCAGGTTGATACCCATACATGATTTCAAACAGGCTGTAACTGGTGGCTGATGAGACATGGGAGTTGAATACAAACTCTGCAGTGGGTAGGTGATTAACCCAATCGTCTCGGCATTTATCACAGAAAAGTTGTAGATACTTTTCGACTTCCTGATTTGCGTGCTCCGTCTGACCATTACTTTGGGGGTGGTATGCCATGGTAAGACTTGCATTTATTCTGAGCTTCTTGTACAATTCCCACATTAGCTTAGCGGAGAACTGGGGTGCTCAGTCCGACACAAACTCGTTGGGAATCCCATGAAGTCGGAATCTCTCTCGGTAATGCAAGTCAATTATCCCGGAGGCATCCATGTCAGTGGTACTTGGAAGGAAGTGAGCTTGCTTGCCATAGAAGTCGATGTATGTGATGATAGCATTGTACCCCTTACACTTCGGAAGTCCAGTGACAGCGTCTACTCCAATGACAGTCCAGGGGCCTCGTGGTACTTGTAGTAGGTGGAGCTTAGCAGGTGGATGAGATGCTTGCTTGTATCTCTGACAGTGATCACACCCGGCTACATACTTTTCCATGAATCTAGATATACCCAGCCACCAATAGTAGCAGTTAACCAGCTCAAGGGTACCGTTCTTCCCAGGGTGTCCTGCCGTGGGTGCATCATGACATTGACGTAATACTTTGGTACACAGCCCTTCGTTGGTGGGGACATAGCTTTTCCCTTTGTGGTAAACAATACCCACCTCTTCTTCCCATTCGAGGAGTCCGTTTGTCAGCTTACGTGGCCCATGTTCTTTCAAGGCTTTCAGCCCTTGAAGTACTTCGGCTTTGCACATGCTTGCTTGACAAAGACGATCCTCTAGCCAGGTGACCACTTCTGTCTGGTCTGCAGAGATTTTTGCAAACCATTCGGGTTTTAGCACAATCTGACCCTGATTATCCTCCTCATCCGTTACTTGAAGAGGAGGGATACATGATAAGGGATCTGCCCGAGTGTTTGTCTTTCCAGGTTTATGCATCAGGAAGAAATTGAATAGAGACAACCAGATGGACCACCATGCTTGTCTCTGAGTCAGATTCTGGGAAGTATGCCAGTACTCCAGATTCTGATGGTCAGTGATGATCTCAAAGGGTTCTGGAAGACCTTCTAGATAATGTATCCAGTCCTCGAGTGCACGTATGATGGCCAACATCTCTCAGTCATAGATATCGTAATTTCTTTCCGCATCTGCCATTGTCTGGGACTGATATGCAATCGGGTGCCACAGACCGTCTGGTAGCTTCTGCAAGATGACTCCTCCTGTTGCATATCCTGATGCATCTACTTCTACATGTGTTGAATGATCTGGTTCCCATGTGACTAGTATGGGTTCCAAGATGAATGTGTCTTTCAACATTTTGAAGGCTTCTCTCTGCTCTGGACCCCAATGCCAAGGGATATCTTTCTTAGTCATGTTATTCAAGGGACATGCAGTTCGTGCGAAGTCTTTGATAAAGCGGCGATAGAAGTTGGCAAACCCAAGGAATCCTTGCAACTCATGGAGATTCTTGGGTGCCAGCCACTCGGCAATAGCCTTGACTTTTACTTCATCCATGTGCATTGTCCCTTCACTAATGACTAGACCCAGATACTCTACACTTGTCTGCTCAAATTCGCACTTCTTGGGTCGCAAGAACAAGTTGTGTTCCTGAAGCCGGTGGAGGACTTCGTGTACTACTTTGCGATGATCCTCCAGGTCCGTACTGTATATCAAGATGTCATCTAGATATACAGCTACCTTCCCAGCTGCGACTAGATCGACAAAGATGGAATCCATGAGCAACTGGAACATCACAGGGGAATTTGTGAGGCCGAAGAACATGACTTTCGGTTCAAACAATCCTCGGTTGGTGACGAAGGTGGCTTTCCATTGGTCACCTTCCTTGATACATATATTGTTATATCCCCAGTGTACGTCAAACTTGGTAAAGTACTTGGCTTGGCGCAATCAATTGATAATATCTGATGCAAGCGGTAATGGATAACAGTTCTTTATGGTGATATCATTGAGCTTTCGATAATCCTGAATCATACAGAGCTTGCTGTCCTTCTTTTTGACAAAGAAGACAGGTGACGCAAGAGGAGATTTGGAAGGTACAATGTATCCCTTCCGAAGATTCTCCTCCAGGAACTTGTCTAGCTCTCCTTGCTCATTTACTGGCATTGGATACACCTTGGCACAGATACTTTCCAGCACATCAGGTTTCAAATTGATGGTGTGATCCCACGACTGGTGTTCAGGGAGTCGTTCCGACTCCTGCTTGGAGAAGACTTTGGCGAAGTCCCGATACTGCTTGGGGACCATCTCCTCAAAAGTCTTCTTTGCCTTTCCTTGGTTTGCTTGGGCTGCCAGCTGGGTTGAGTACGTAACTCCAGTGCAGCACCAAAGCTCCTCGGATACTTCTTCCAACACTCAGCACTTTTTCCATTCATGCTGGAGTTTCCTTGTTCCACTGATCTTCTGGAAGAGGGGTTCAGATGCATCGTGCTCTGGTAGAACCTCTTCAGGTTCACCTTCGAACATGATCTTCCCCTCTTTCCAGTTAATTGCAGGATTTACTTCTTGTAGCCATGGGATACCCAAGATCACATCTTCCATGCTAATATTCATAACGAGAAATTCTACTAACTCATCAAAGTTACCTACTTGTAAGCACAACCTAGCTACATGAGTAATAGTACCAGCCTTGTTCCTTGAACCATCTATGTTATACAAAACTATAGGATGTTTCATGGGCTTGGTAACCACATTATTCTTATGTACAAAAGAAGATGAAATGAATATACCCGTAGTGCCTGAATCAATCATAGCAGCTACAGTTTTCTTGGTAGATAGTCCCGAAATTTCGACACATGCATACCATGCTCTTGTGACTAGTACCTTGGCAATGGTCACAGATCTCCCGCTCGTGCCCTCCATCCTTCTTCATGTGTGACTTGGATCCGCATCTGAAGCACTGTCCGTTCATTTCCTTCAGGAAATCCTGCCATGTCTTCCCATTGCCTTTGGACGCATCAATGTCCATGGTGTTAGGGTCCTTGGCGGGGGCAGAAAATGGAGAAGTCAAAGTTGTTGTGTGGGGAGTGAAGGTGGTACCGGTGGAGCGTCCTTGCTCCTGTGCCTTCTCAGCCTTGCGCTGACGCAGGCACATGTCGAAGTCGGTGGCAACCACGATGAGTTCGTCAAGCATCTTGGTGGTACGCTCCGTAGTAGGTAGGAGATCCTTGATCTCTGACGAAAGATGTTCATAAAACCTGTCGCACAGGTTGCCATCGGAGTAGCCGGTACGTGCCATGACTTTGAGGAACTGGGCTACGTACTCGGGTACCGACAACTTCGATTGGTACAACTTGTGAAGCACCTCCTTTGCATCGGCAGACTCGTCTTGAGTCTTGAATCACAGCTTGAACACTGCACAGAAGTCGTTCCACGTGGGAAAGGTGATTTTGTCCTTTACCATCTTCTCAATGTAGGGCGTGGCCCATACTGCTGCTTCATCCTGCAGGAATGAGAGAGCCATCCATATCCACTTCTGATCGCCTGCCTTCCACTTCTGCTCTGTACCGACCATGACACATTCATTGAGTTTCGTGCCTGTGTCTTGGGTGTAAAGGGTGAACACCGCAATGAAACAATGTGCGTCTGGAGAAGACTTGCCCATGTAGGGCGACGGTTTCTGTATCAGGGACTTGTCAGTCCCAGTGGTAGATCGATCCAGAAGAGTATGAAGCGATTGCTGGATGTTACGCGACGACTCGCGCTAACTCGCTAAGCGTCCAATGACGCAACCTGACCTACTCCAAGTAGTCAGCAAACCAAACCCTAGGCGTTACCGTACCTAGGCGTTGTTACACAAAGGAACCCTGTCCTTTGATGAGAGCGATGAGAGATGCCTGGGAGCACAATGCTACCACCAGGATCGAGCGAGCGAGAGTCTAGTGTCGGCCAACTCAGAGGCTTCACTGCAGGGGATGCGAGTGAAGGTTGAGTATGGATTAAACCAGGTCGAAGTTGGGACTTCGACCATCTACCAACTGCAGTATATATACAGGAGAGGCCTAGGGCGTCTCTAGGGGTCAGGACAGGAGTCACAGAGACAGAACTCGGTAAGGAGCCAATGGGAGACATACTGGAGAAAGGTAGGGGAAACCCTGGGGTCATGGGAGTGGGGATGAGTCAGAGTCCGGAGAAATGAGTCATGGGAAGCGTGAGGGATATAGTGGATGGCCAATGGGAAGCGTCCTCGGTGTGGGTACCACACCAGTCCCTATCTAAGTATAGTACAGGCTCGAGTCATGAAGGGGGATGACCTAGCCTTGGGAGTCATGAGAACAAAGAGGTGCGGAGCCGGGCCGAGGGATCGGGCCGGGCTCCAGTCATGTGGGACGCGATGGCGGCAAGGGGAAGGGAACCGGTCCGAGAGAGTGGTAGGGTTAGGTGTATGTCACGTGCTCCAGGATGCAGTAGCGCGCATCCTGACATTCGTAACATCAGCTCCCTCCTATGGTCGACGTCCTCGACGACCTAGACCTTCGGAGAGGGTTCGTGGTGGGGAGGGTTCGTACGCCGCTTCTTGCGCGTCCGTGTCTTGTCAGCCCGTCCAGTGGTTTGCGTCCCGGTTGGGTTGGCCGAGTTAGGGGTTGGCGTTTGAGCAGGCATGCGCGAGGGTCCTGCTACTGCGTTGGCGTAGGATCGGGGCGTTGGCAGCGGAGTCGAGGGCCATATTCTCATCATGGGACTCGACGATGAGGGTGGGTTGAATGGGGTCAAGGGCCATACCTTGCGCAATGGGTTCGACGGGGAAGGTGGATGAAATGGGGCTTCTTGGGGAAACGTGATGGTGGGTACTCGATCTCGGTATGCCGTTATTCTGACTGCCCTTTTGAGGCGAGGGAGGGGTGCTGGGACTTCTCGGATCTGTGCCTTTCGTTCCTTCGCAAGGAGGTAATTGGCGAGGAGGCCGCAGAACGCTCCGTTGTCGAGTAGAAGGTTGTTGGCAAAGGTTACCAAGGCCTTCTGTCGGTTCATATGTGCTGTAAGGATGGGTCCTAGTCCCGGCTCATTCGGAGAGCCGAACAGGAGGGTTTCGGCAAGGTCAAGGAGCTGGTGCTTGGATTGGATATCGTAGTCGACGTCGACGATCTCGGCGATGTACCGTTGACGGGTGCGGATGCAGGCTCGGCATGCGTTATACCAGGTTCCATCGCATACGTGAGCTCCTGGTTGACATCGGCAACGCCGTTGTTGCCCATGGCGAACATAGATTGTGTGTTCGGCGAAAGGTCGCACCTTCCGTCCCGTGGTTGAGCAAAGGTTTCCGGTTCGACAGGAAGGCATATCGCATTCTGGCCATATCGGATACCAGGAGGGGTAGCCTTCGTAGTTGTTGGGGAGGGGAAAGTCGCGGGAGGTCTCGGTAGGGTCGATGCGGGGACTAGTTGCACGTGCATACTGTCGGTAGGCATTCTCGATGTTCATGCAGATAGAGGGGGAGTTCGTTGGGATAAGGGACATCGTGAGCGGTCTTGTCAGGAGGAATGGGGGTTCGTTTGGAGAGGTCAGTACCGAGCGGTTTACTTGCGAGAGGGTCGTTTGGAACTGGGTCTGAGCGGAAGTTTCTTGCTCCTTTTATACTCTGTGAGCAATTCGTCTGCCGTTCCGATGATGTTCCGTTCAGGTTCCCAGGTAGAGTCTGCTGTGGAATAGCCCTTCCACAGGATGCGGTATTCCGTTGTTCCGTTTGCCTTGCGGCGATGTCCAAGAATAGACTCGACTTCGTAGTTGTCTTCTCCTTCTATCTCGTCAGGAGGTGGCCTCGTGTAGTTTTCTCCGTGTTCGTCAGTCTTCGTGTACGGGGATAGGAGGCCTGCGTGGAATACCGGGTGAATTCTCCACGAATCAGGGAGCTTCAATTCGTAGGTGACTGGACCCATGACCTTGGTGATTCGGAAGGGTCCTTCTCGTTTCGGAGCTAGTTTCCTTGTAGGGTATGGAAGTCTCAGGTTGGTCGACTCAAGCCATACCTCCTGATCCTTGCGGAAAGCGGGAGTCCGTTGCTTCACGCGTCGTTCCACGACCTTCTGTGCTTGTTCCATGGCAGCTGCGGCCTCTTCTCGGTTCCGCGCTATCTCCGATATTCTTTCGGCTGTGGCAGGGGCCTTAGATATCTCCGTTACATGTGGGAACGCTCGGGGGTTGTACCCCATCATGGCGTAGAATGGCGACATCTTGATGGTAGAATGTTCTCGGGAGTTGTGAGCGAATTCGGCGTCCGTGAGCATCTCTGACCATTTGTCCGGGTTGTTCGCGCAGAAGATCCGTAGGAATACCTCGAGTGACTGGTTGGCTCGTTCCGTTTGGCCATCGGTTTGAGGATGGTAAGCCGTTGACATTCGTTGTTCGACTCCTCCTAGACGGAGTGCCTCCTGCATGACGTGAGAAGCGAACTGCGGACCACGGTCGGAGATGATCTTGTCTGGCATCCCGAATCGTCGGTAAACTGAGTCATGAATGATCCGTGCCGTCCCGAGTGCGTCCGTGGTTTTGAAACCAGGAGCAAAGATTACCCCCTTCGTACAGTCGTGGTCCACCATGACACAAATAGAATCGAATTTCTCCCGACCGGATGGTGGGAGGTCCATGATCCAATCGATGGTTGTACAAGACCAGGGTACGGCGGGTAGTTGCGCTGGGATTGGGATGATGGGGACGGTGGTTGGGTGCGTGTTGGGCTTCATCTGTTGGCATGCCGCACATCCCTTCACATATCGGGAGATGAATGCGGCCATACCCGGCCACCAGAAATCTCGTTGTACGGCTGTTGTGGTTTTCGCTATGCCCGGGTGTCCGGCAGATGGCAGGTCGTGGTAGAGTTTCACCACGTCTCGTCGCAGATTCTTATTCGGCGGGACGTAGGCTTTGCCGCGATAGTAGACGAGCTCTCCGTCTTCCATCCAATCCGTGAGTGCAGTGCGTGCCGGGGGGGGACCTTTGTCGTAGAGTGCGGTGATGGCGTCTCGTACTATAGGTTCTCTGATGTGGCAGTCGCGGATTCGTTCGCGAAGCTCCAGGTTGACGGTTCTGACATAGCTGGGGTCGTCAACCATGAGGACAGTGTCTTCTTCGAAAGTCTCGGTCATCATCGTCCGGTAGACGGATAGGTTTCTAGCGAAGCGTGCATCGGGTAGGACCAGCATGTCCTCATTGTCGTTATCTCCTGGGTCGTGATCAGATCGCCGTGACAGAGCGTCGGATTGAACCATCTTTGTCCCCGGGACGTGGATGAGTTCGTAGTCGAATTCTGATAGGAAGAGGGCCCATCTCGCTTGCCGGCGATTAAGTTTCTGCGCAGTGCGCCAGTATCCAAGATTCTTGTGGTCGCAAAGAATTTGGATCGGGTGAGGAGCACCCAGGAGTAGATGTCTCCAAGCTTCCAATCCTCGAATGATGGCGAGCAGTTCTCGGTCGTAAATCTCGTAGTTTCGTTCGGCAGGGTTGAGCGACTGGGAGATGAATCCGCAGGGGTGCCAGTCTCCGTTTTCATCCTGTTGTCGGAGGACTCCACCGGTCGCAAACTTCGAGGCGTCAGTTTCGAGCGAGAATGGCTTGCCGTCCTGGGGCATGAGTAATACTGGGGCGCGGGTGAACTCTGCCTTGATGTCTTCGAATGCCTTCTGCTGTTCGTTGTCCCAGTGCCACCGGACATCTTTCTTGGTTAGGTCGACTAGGGGTCGAGCGCGTTCCGAAAAGTGGGAGATAAACCGGCGGTAGAAGTTGGCGAAACCCAGGAATGAACGGGTCTCCTTGAGACACGTCGGGGGTTTCCAGCCCGTAACTCCTTCTACCTTTACAGGGTCCATGGCGATAGCGTTGGGTCGGAGGATGAGTCCCAGAAATTCCACTTCTGTGACGTCGAAGTAGCATTTCTCTGGTTTGAGGTACAGGTCATGTTCGCGGAGTCGTTCGATTACTCGGCGTGTTCGCTGCTGATGTTCCTTCAAGTCTGCAGAGAAGATTAGGATGTCATCCATGTAAATGACCATCCATCCTTCTTGCATCATATCCGTGAAGATCGTGTTCATCATTCGCTGGAATGTGGCGGGCGAGTTGCAGAGTCCGAAGAACATGACGGTAGGCTCGTAGAGACGCGGTGGACCATGGTCGGTGCCAGGAACGATGAACGCGGCTTTCCATTCATCCCCTTCCTTGATTCGGACGTTGTTGTATCCGGCGCGAAGATCCATCTTTGTGAAGTATCGTGCCCCCTTCATCTTCTCCATGAGATCCGTGATGAGAGGGAGGGGGTATCGGTCCTTGATGGTGTTTGCGTTTAGCGTGCGATAGTCCTGACAGGGTCGATACGAGCCGTCCTTCTTTCCTACAAAGAAGAACGGGGAAGCGACGGGGGATTTCGACGGTCGGATATAGCCTTTCGACTCGTTTTCCTGGATGAACTTCTCGAGTTCGGTACGTTGTGCCGGTGCCAAGGGGTAAACCTGTGCTTTCATTGACTCAAAGCCTGGTTTCAGCTTGATCTCGTGATCATACTCCGTGTGCATCGGGAGTCGAGATGCCGTGCCTTTGTCGAAAGTGGGAAGGAGATCGTGGAGGTAGGGGGGGATCATTTCCTCTAGTGTCTTCTCCTTATCCTTGGCGTGCGCGGCTTGCGCAAGCTCGGTGGACGTGGTGACTTTTCCGAATGAGAACACCATGGGAATCAACTTCCCACTGCGCGTTTTCAGGTAGCGATTGACCGGTGTCGATGGAGTGGTACCGTGGTGAAGAGACGTCTCTTCCTTCGTAAGGGGTGGTTCGATGTGGGAATAAGCAGTGAGGAGGTCCCCTCCTTCTTCATACGAGAAGAGCTTCTCATCTTCTTCATCGTCATCATTGGGATCCGTTGCTAGCGGTGGTGGTGGATCTTCTCGGTCCAACACGGGTTCTGGGGTCTGTCCTGGGGTCACGGTGCGAGAGGTCCTTAGCGGCAGATCGTCTTGATCTGGCACTTCCTCTACCGTTGCGCGGGGAGTTCTCTTCTGTTGGTTGGTTGGTCCCATCACTGGGTGGGAGGGTAGCTCGGGTACGGGATCATCCAATAGATCCTGTGGGGTTCTGCGCGTTCGTTTGCGCGGCTTCTTCTTCTTCTTCTTCAATGATGGTGGCTGAAGTAGAGACGTCGGCCAGGGTGTTGGCCTGGGTGGGTCTGGGTCTGGCTTCTGATAAGCGGGCGATGGTGAACGTTGAAGACGTTCCAGCGTGCCCCTCCAAGACGGTGGAGGTGGTTCAGGCTTCGGTGTGGCGCCAATGCGTCGTACGATGAGGTTCCCGGTCTTCCAATCGACCGCGGGGTTTTCCTTCTGAAGCCAGGTCATCCCGAGGATGACTTCGTGTCGTCCGATCGATGCCACGTAGGCCTTCTGTACTCGCAGTCGAGTAGCTCCTTTCCAGCGGTACTTCAGTGCGACGTAGTGAGTGATTCGTCCTTGGGAATTTTCAGTTTCATCGGCATTCCGAAGGATGATGGATCGTTCAAGAGGAATGAGGGTCATCCCAACTCGCTTGACGAGTTCGGGGCTAACGAGGCACTCCATTGCTCCACTGTCAATGAGGGCTTCGGTTTCTGCGGCTTTCTCTCGTCGTCCGTGCACAGTGATAGGTAGAAAAAGTGATTTTGATTCTATGCTACCATACACTGTGCGGGAGAGAGAGATGATTCGGGGTCCGACCTGCGCAGGCTCGGGGGACCCTAGGTAAAATCCAGCATGACTTTGTCCCAATCTGCATCACTCATCTGGAGTCGAAGTGCCTTGATTTGGGATCGGGCATCGATGGGAGGTGCAACTGGAAGTGGAACATCGTCGTTGATGTCTACGATCCGTGCACGAGGTTGCTGCTGGTAAGGTCGTCCTTGACCTTGTCGTTCGGGTTGCTGTTGACGAGACCCTTCTTGGGTTCGTCGTTCAAATTGCTGAGGTCGAGGTCCTCCTTGGCCTCGTCGTTGTTGGAATCCATCGCGATCCTTGTGTTCGCGAGCGTAGTGGCCCTTCTTGCCACAGAGAAGGCAAAGCCCTTCTCTGATGCGTTGGTCCCTCACTTCTTGAGGAACAGTGACTCGGTCGATGTCCATGGGTTCGTCTACCCGTCCGTATGGGTTTGAGGTGTGGTTGTTCGATCGGTGATTATTGTTCGAAGCCATTGCTCCGAAGTTTGCGTATGCGTCGAGTCGACGAGCTCGTTCGTACCATCCTTCCATGGTAACAGGCATGCCGACTTGATTCATGAGTCGCTCGACGAGCTTCGGGTTTAACGCTCCCAGGAAGAAAGCAAGGAGTTGCTCATAGTTCCTGGGGTCTGTGACTTTGCCATTGCTGTCGGTGATCGCGTCCTTTAGTCCAGCTCGCAGGGCAAGCGCTTGGAATGTCGTGAGGAAGTCTGGGATGTTTCGTCTGCCTTGTGTGTAGTGGAGGAGTTGCATCAACCACTTGGTCTTGTTGTCGACGACTGGGAATTCCTTGAAGAGGTCCTTCTCGAAGTCGTCCCAAGAGTCATAGACTTTCTCTCCAATACGACGTGCTTCGGTTGCCTTCTGGTAATACAAGTCTCGGAAGTTCACTGCGCTTCCTCTCATGAGACTGAAGGCATATGCGATCTTGGACTGGTCCGAGGCTCCGGTGTTACCCACAGCCTCGAAGTAGTTTAGGATGCGGTCAATGAATGCCTGGGCATCGTCGGAGTGACCTTCAAACGGATCGGGGGATTTGATATCGATCTTTCCTTTGAACTGAGTCTGGGTTCGAAGAACCTCCGCCATTGCTGTCGCAAACTCCTGAGGGGTGAACGATGGAGTAGACATTGTGGATGGGGGTGGACTGGGAGTGCGAGGAGTGGCTGGGGGAGGTGTCGAGATGTGGGTTCCTTCGAGGTACTGCTCGAGTGCTCTGGTTGACTCCTCTTCAAGCGGAGTGGGTACTGGTGCGATGACTGAGGTCGAAGCAAGAGGTGATCCGACGTATTGCGGGGATGTCGGAGAAACTGCGGCTTCCAATGAAACTTCTCGGGTGATTGTCGGGCTGACAACGGGGGTGGTTCTCGGGGTAGGCTTCCTAGCCTGTCTGGTGAGCGATCGTACGTGATCGAATGCTGTCTGCGCGTGCTGTTCAAGAATTGTTCTGGTGTCTTTCTGCTTCTGTGAGGCTGTCCAATCTTCTGGAAACCAGGACCAACTTAGGTCCTTGTTGTCTTCTTTCTGGAGTCCGACGTCGCGGAACTCTCCCTTCTCTTCAAACTGGAAGAGCTTGGTTTCGGTATTCCACCAGAGGTCCTTGAGTGGTGGGAGCCCTACGCTTCCCGCGTCGACCTTGGTGCGAATAGGAATGGTGCCTGGAGCCGGTCTTCGTCGGCTTTTACTCCTCTGGGTAGAGCGAGTTCTTCTGGGGAAAGGGGAAAGGGAACACAGGGGCGGGGATGGGTATCCCTACACCTGGGCAGGTGGGGAGGGTTGTAACTTCGACCTAATGTTACGCGACGACTCGCGCTAACTCGCTAAGCGTCCAATGACGCAACCTGACCTACTCCAAGTAGTCAGCAAACCAAACCCTAGGCGTTACCGTACCTAGGCGTTGTTACACAAAGGAACCCTGTCCTTTGATGAGAGCGATGAGAGATGCCTGGGAGCACAATGCTACCACCAGGATCGAGCGAGCGAGAGTCTAGTGTCGGCCAACTCAGAGGCTTCACTGCAGGGGATGCGAGTGAAGGTTGAGTATGGATTAAACCAGGTCGAAGTTGGGACTTCGACCATCTACCAACTGCAGTATATATACAGGAGAGGCCTAGGGCGTCTCTAGGGGTCAGGACAGGAGTCACAGAGACAGAACTCGGTAAGGAGCCAATGGGAGACATACTGGAGAAAGGTAGGGGAAACCCTGGGGTCATGGGAGTGGGGATGAGTCAGAGTCCGGAGAAATGAGTCATGGGAAGCGTGAGGGATATAGTGGATGGCCAATGGGAAGCGTCCTCGGTGTGGGTACCACACCAGTCCCTATCTAAGTATAGTACAGGCTCGAGTCATGAAGGGGGATGACCTAGCCTTGGGAGTCATGAGAACAAAGAGGTGCGGAGCCGGGCCGAGGGATCGGGCCGGGCTCCAGTCATGTGGGACGCGATGGCGGCAAGGGGAAGGGAACCGGTCCGAGAGAGTGGTAGGGTTAGGTGTATGTCACGTGCTCCAGGATGCAGTAGCGCGCATCCTGACATTCGTAACACTGGATGGTATTGGTGGCTACCGCCAGCCCGGCAATGGTGTTCATGATTTCTTCGGGTGTCAAGTGTTGTGCCATTGTTTCTTCTCGGGGTGGATCAGTGATATCGAAATTGGGGGATGAAGGTCGTGAAGGTATTCCAATGTTTTCGGGAGTACACCTTACAAATTCTTCATCAGTGTCTGTAATATATGGTGCACTGAGACAATGAAGACAAGGTTGATTGTCGCATGTATATATGTCATTATCATCTGCGGACAGATGCATATCCACCCGAGTCAAAACTCGGTGTGCGTGAACTAGTCTTGAACAGTCTGTCATATTTGATTTGACTTTGTGTTACTTTCCCTACAATGACGCCGTGAGCCAAGCCTCCATATCACATCACGATAGGAGAAAGCGCCACTCAGTCACATTGTATATAACTTTTTACTTCTTGTCATGTCTCAAGACACTTAGCCCACAGTGCATATAACTCAGTAGAAACCTTTGGTTTGTGATTTATGCTTGGGGAACTGGTATATACCGCAGGTCTCGAGGACCGCTTTGACACCGCATAGTATTGCCCTTGCTACACTGGCTAACCATTGGTACGCTCAGTCTCCTCAACCTATTGCGCCTACTTGATCACTAGAAACACAAGCCTAGTGATCATACTTCACTAGTGTCCAAATCTTGCCACATTTCTATAGTTTTCCTGATCCTGCGTCCCAGAGGGAGCGACCCGGGGCTCAAGTCTAACCTTTGCTGCATACCCTTGGCAGAGCACTTGCCAAGGCAGATCACTCATGATGGGGATCGACCCATTGACCTGTGACCAGCCAGAGGTTGAACTCCGACTGACTCTGAAAGCTCTACTGTAGTGCGTGCTCACGGGGTACTAGGAAGTAGAGAAATGCTATGGGAGAAGTGTTTTCATCCTGAGAGCCTACTGCCATAATGGCTGCTCCCAGAGGACTGTATAGCTTAAATGCGATCAATCTGATCCTTATCAATGCAATGACTAGGTGCATACGCATCCTTCAGAGGCATTGCAGGTAGGATAGAATGAGATCTTGTCCTAATGTCACGGAAATAGGTTGATGCACACATAGAAAGCGAGAAAGGTCTCGCTGGGAATTACCCCATACGGACAGGGCTGAGTGAGTTGATACTCACCAATTGGGTATGACAGGGCTTGGACAATCACATGGACTAGGTTAGAACACTAGCACTCCAAGTTAATATTAATGTCTGTGAGTAAATACAGGTGCTTACCTAGCACCCCAAGAGGATGAGATGGAGTGCTAGGACTACAAGCTACTCTACTTATACCCCTGAGGTTTAGGGCAGGACTCCTGCATCAGACAGCCATCACATGCATGAGGTACTTACGCTATTGGCTATCTACCGATGATGTGAGATGACGTGATCTACCATAACTCCAGTCTCGGGATATGAGTCAGTGAGTCATGCACTACAAGAGGAACCATAGTATGTGGTTACATCACATGACTAGTCAGAATGCCGTTCCAGGCAAAGTCTTTATCAAGCGTATAGTACAAGTCCATTGTAAAGCGAGATAAAATAGTAAACATATGGGCAAAAATAGGGCCTAGTCGTGCCTACTACAACACATTCCTTTTCACTCTTATCTTATCTGCAGGACTCATTATCTCTCATCCTGATACAGTAGATTAGATGACAGACCTCCAGGCCTCTGCTCCTTAGCATATGACATTACTGGTAACCAGGAGTTCTGGCCTTCCGTCTTACCAACACTGACTCACATAGATTACGATTATGACTCATGATGACTCGACCATCAGCTGATGGTCTCACACATGTATATATACTGGGCTTGGACGCTCTCTAATGCATTGTTCCTTCCTGCTCTCTCCCATGTGCCTAACGGGCTCCTCCCTTGAGCAGTTAACCCTCAGGTTCATATCACTGCCTTATAGCCACTACTTCTCACTCCTTCAACAGGCATAACAGATTGTGTGGTCCCTCAGAGACTCTTAATACATAACCTATGAACTTGTAATACTAGACCGAAATACTCTGGGAGCCAGCATGGGTGACAGCTCACGCAAAGCCATGACACCAAGCACCCACTCAGTGAATGTGAGTCAGAATGCAGCAATGAAATCCCCTAGTGTCAAACAGCTCCCAGCAGAAGTAGAGAACATCATGAAGAAGTTGAGATGAGCCCCAGATGCTGCCCCTGAGCTACTGAGATACCACAGGCTCATCCCAGAGGATGTAAAGGTGAGTGATGAAGCCATTGTAAATGGGCTACTCCTGTTAGTGGGAAACCCATTGACCAAGATGGGTGCATGGGTCATCAAAGTGATTTGCACTTTTGTGCTCCTAGTACAGGAGATGCAAGTCAACAAGGTGGCGGAGTTGGTCTGGGAGAAACTACAACCCATCATGGTTATACAGAACATGCAGCAAGACAGCATTGAGGAGATCCAGCAGAAGCAAGACAAACAGCAGCAGAAGCAGAGTGAGCTGATTGAAGACCAGGCGAGGGTGCAGATGGAGCATGTTGAACTTCTACTATTTCATATGTTATCTAATCAGGCTCTCCTGATAAGGACTTTTCTTATGTTCTGCTACACTACTATATGTAGATTACATTCCTTTTCTTCTTATCTATAGATAGCTGATTATACCGAGTTCCATTCGGCATTCCACTCGGTATCCATTCAGTATCCATTTGGATTCCTCTTGGTATCCATTCGGTGTATCCATTCGGACTCCACTCGGTATCCATTTGGTATATCCATTTGGACTCCTCTCGGTATACACTCAGTATCCACTTGGTGATCCGGATTATGACCTTACGATGACTCATGATCTGATTCATGATGACTCACATAGTTTATGATTATGACTCAACATGACTCAGGCCTCATCTGATATGCCTACTGTACAATCAGATAATGCCTTCCTCTCATGTATATATACTGGGCTCAGATGCCCTCTGATGTAATTGTTCGTTCCTCTGCTTTCCTGTGTGCCTAACAGGACTCCCTCTGACAGCTTCCCTCATAGGTTCATTCACTAGCCTTTACAGCCACTCCCTATCACTCCTTTTCAACACCCCCCACCCCCCCTACCCAATCTCCATCGCACGTGACAAAGAAATGGCAGCAGCCAGCGAACTCACCTGGGTGGCAAAACCAGGCCATTGCCATTACCCCCTCCCCACCATCACACTCACACACCCAGAGAAGAAGAGAACTCCCTTTCCATTGCGCGGACTCACTACACATTACTCTACCTACCCATCCTACTATACTAACCCATACCACATTCCCTATGTTGAAAGGAGTGAAATGGAAGTGGCTATGAAGGCAGATAAATGAACCTGTGAGGGGAACTGCTCGAGGGAACCCGTTAGGCACACGGGAGAGTAGAGGAAGGAACAATTACATTAGAGGGCATTTGAGCCCAGTATATATACACGAGAGGAAGACATTATCTGATCGTACAGTATACTTATCAGATGATGTCTGAGTCATGAGTCATCATTGTAAGCTTCATGAGTAAGCGTTAGTAAGATGGTAAACGGAATTATAGATAACCATCAATATCATATGACAAGGGAGCGGAGTTCCAATACCGAATGGAGTACCGAATGGAGTACCGAATGGAGTACCGAATGGATACCGAGTGGAATGCTGAATGGAACTCGGTATAGACTATCTATAGATAAGAACCAAAAGGAATGTAATCTACATATAGTAGCATAGCAGAACACAATATAAGTCCTTATCAGGAGAGCCTGATTAGATAATGTATGAAATAGTAGAAGTTCAACACCCTATGCATGTATGGTGATGTACTGTACCTACACAGCCTTCTCCACAACCCAGCTCTCCCCCTTCCCATAGCTCACCCATACTAGTCTCATCTACATAGGGCTCCACCCTCGACGACGTTAAATGGAATCAAAAAAAAGATGATACTGGAATGTTAAAATTGTGCTGTCCGCGAATACAGAGGGTAGTCACATGACTCACATCGCCCTCCGCAATGACAAGTCCCCTCATGTCCATCTAGGAATGTCATTCATATCTACAGGGGCTTGACGCGGGCAGATCGCTCGACTTTAATCCTAGGCTCTGGAACGTACCAATCGATGACGGCGACAGGGTCGCCGTCTCTTGGTGCTCGATCTCCTGTTGCCATTTCCGCCTCCTCTCTCCATGCTAAGCGAAATCTGCGCAGAGAGACCCGACGCACTCTTCCGATTCGGCCGTGGCTACCGCAACTAGGGGACTGGTACGTACAAGCCCCGGAAAGTTCATCTAGGGCGATGAACGATGTGTACGCCTTCCAAACGCCAGTGACATTTACGAGCCGATAGGTCTTCTAGTTTGAGGGATCATACCAATACACGCGTTAGCATCGTCTTGCTAGCGCTCAGAGCCCAAGAATCCGGCTGCGGACGCCGGTCGTCGGGCTTGTGCCGAAACCCGAGTCTGTGACTGTATTGTATATAAGAACAAAACACCGCGAGAGGCATCCGCCGTCATTGCTGTGAAGCACTATACATCCTATATACTAGGTCTTCATTACTACCATGCTTGCTCGGATTGTCGACATCTCTGGGACTGTCTTTGACTACATCATAGTGGGTACGTACGGGAGATCCTTGGCGCTGTGATACTGCGTTACTGAAGCACCCATTTCTTTTGCAGGAGGAGGTGTAAGTATAGCAGATAAATGGGAGTATAGTGCACTGACATCGGGGCTACTAGACAGCTGGGCTTGCCCTTGCGGCACGCCTCACTGAAGACATCTCGCTACGTGTTGTTGTACTCGAAGCTGGGGAAGCCAACCTCGATGACCCGATGAATTGTAAGTACCAATTACGCATCGTGAGATCCTCGAACCAATGTTTGTTGTTTTCAAAGTGCTTCCGATGCAAGCCGTCCGGCAATTCAATAACCCGAAGTATGACTGGACGTACAAAACAGTGAGAGAGAGTAAACAAGAACGGGATTGAGAACTGAAGGGAGTATGACAGGTTGGCCAGCCTTACTCCAATGACCGTGAATACGTGTGGTATCGGTACGCATTTGATATGCACAATGGCAGCCTGATTCGCTAAAAAAAAGCGACTGATAACAGCGAGAGGGGATTAGGTGGTAGCTCTGCGCTAAACTTCATGTTCTGGAATAAGCCTGCGCGTCAATACATCGATGGTATGTTTCTGGTTTGTGTCCGCATGATCGTGATATATCAGCAGGCTGACATTCTCTGCTTGTGTAGCATTCGAGGAGCTTGGAAACAAGGGGTGGAACTGGGATGTGTTTCACAAGTACGTGAAGAAGGCAGAGAAGTGAGAGCTTGTATAATTTTTTGTGCTCGCCGCTCATAAGCCCTCTAGATTCACCCCTCCCGTCAATGACGGAAAATACATTACTTACGATGAGAGAAATTTGGGGTCCGATGGTGGGTCCCGTTCCTCTGCGTTATTTGGACACCTTTGACTATTCAACATAGGGCCGGTCGATATCTCGTTCTCCCCATCGCGTACCCACCTAGAAGAGCCGCTCTTGGAGGTTTGTCTTTGCGCATAGCTCGGTGTATACAGCGGTGACGTTGCCTCATCATCAGGCAATGAAGCAACATGGTATACCTCAAAATTTTGACACTGTGAGTCTAACACGGTTGCTGTCAGTTCGGTTTGCAGAAAGCTCAAAGCATGTAACAGTCGTACGGACTGGTAAGTTATACAGTTACTCGACAGGGGTATCGTACTGAGACGTAGATGTGTGGAGACGCACGGAGCTTCCACCACCCCTGCGAGCATCAATCCACGAACCTTCTATCGGTCTCACTCAGCGAACGTCAGTGCCAGGCATGTCTTCTACCTAGCTACAAAATTGACGCCTCGCACTGTATCAGACCTATTATCAGCCCCGCGCGAACTTGTCCGTTCTCGTGGGGGCGCATGTCACCGGGATCTTGAGTCGCCCGAACGCGGATGGCACGATCACGGCCACTGGCGTCACATTCATGCACGAAGAAACTGTGCATTAGGTGAATGCATCGAAGGAAGTGATCCTTGCGGCCGGGTACGTTCATCTATGTTACGGGTGGATTGGTCCGAGCTGCATTGAGCCGGAGTATCTAGTGCTGTAGCATCTCCTCAGGTAGTCGGATACTCCATTCTTCATCCATGAGCCTCTCACGCATGTACACACTTTTGTAGATTCTCGAGCTGTCTGGTATTGGTGGCCAGGGTGTGCTCCAGAAAGCTGGTGTTAAGGTCAAGGTCGACCTTGCTGGCGTCGGGGAAAATGTACAAGAGCATCTCTGGTTCGGTCTTGTCTGTCGTACGTGCACTGTTGTACACTGATGCACAACAGCTTCAATATCTAACTGATTTCGGACGTCTAGAGCTCAACAACAGTAAATATGATGGCCACGAGATCGAGACGTGTGATCCACTCTTCTTCCCAGAATTATCGGCTGAGCACTACAAGATACGGTGAGTGTTCTCTCGGCCCTGCGTGTTGCGTAACGTGGTAGCTTACCTGGGATATGCGCGCGTTGTTGAAGGAGTGAATTGGAAGTGGCTATAAAGGCAGTGAACGAACCTCTGAGGGAACTGCTGAGGGAGTCCTGTTAGGCACACAGGAAAGCAGAGGAAGGAACGATTCATTAGAGGGCGTATCCAGCCCAGTATATATACATGTGTGAGACCATCACCTGATGGTCGAGTCATGATGAGTCATAAGCGTAATCTACGTGAGTCATCGTTAGTAAGACGGAATCCGGAACTCCAGGTAACCGGTAATATCATATGCTTAAGGAGCGGAGGCCCGGATGTCCGGTATCTAATCTACTGAGATAGGACGAGAGATAATCGAGTCCTATAGATAAGATAAAGAGCGAAAGAGAGTAAGCGTACAATACGGTACGTAGCGTTGCAGAACATAATACAAGTCCATACCAGGCAAGCCTGATAAGATAACGCCTGAAATGGTAGAAGTTCAACACTCCCACTTGTTCAAGACGCTATGACCATGCCAGTTGACGTTCGAAGTTTCTCTATTCCAGAGAGTGGAACGTTCTTGGTCAACGCATCTGCAAGCTGGTCTTCGCTCGCAACAAAGAAGATATCGGTTTCACCCTTCTCGTAGAATTCTCGAATGAAGTGATACCGTATTTCGATGTGTTTTGTGCGGCGGTCCACGGCAGGATTAACCGCAAGGAAAATGCTTCCTTGATTGTCCAGACACAAAGGAGTGGGAGCAGTCATGTTGTCACCAAGCTCCTGTCCGAAGTTCCTAAGCCAAGCCATTTGACGACATGCATCAGAGGCTGCTTTATACTCTGCTTCTGTTGAAGAGAGGGAAACAGTGGGTTGGCGTCTGGAAACCCAAGAAACGACACAATTGGCCATGAGGAACACAAAGCCGCTTGTGGAGTGCCTATCATCGTGATCTTCTGCCCAGTCCGAGTCTGAATAGGCAATTAACCCGGAGTTGGAATCACCGTCGTAACAAAGCGCATAGTCCTTTGTTCCCCTTAGGTAGCGCAAGACATATTGTGCGAGGCGCATGTGATGCTTCGACGGGTTCGAGGCAAACTTGGCGAGTCTCGTTATGGAAAAAGCGAGATCAGGCCGTGTACCGAGCATAGCATACATGATGCTACCAATGACGCTCTGGTACTCAGTACGGAATACATCCGTTGCAGTTTCCGTGTTCTTCTCCAAAACTGAACCAGCAGGTAGAGGTGTCTTTGCAGGTTTGCAGTTAGACATTTGAAACCTCTCCAAAACGGTCTGAACGTATTCAGATTGGTCAACTAGAATCTGTCGCTTTTGATGATCACGACGAATCCTGAGTCCTAAGAAACGCTCTACTGGTCCAAGATCGGTCATCTGGTACTCCTTCTTGAGATGATTCTTTATTTGTTCAATGAACGGTTTAGAGTCTCCAAGGAGTAATAAGTCGTCTACATAGAGGACTACATAGCAGACTTGACCGTTGGTTTTACTGGAGTAAACGTAAACTCCTGCATCCGAATATGTCCGTATGAACCCTTGGTTTAGAAGAGTTCGGTGGATCTTAGCGTTCCATTGACGTGACGCTTGCTTAAGACCATAGATGGCCTTCTTGAGGAGGCAGACCCAATCCTCCTTGCCTGGAACTACCCATCCTTCTGGTTGTTCCATGTAGATTTCCTCTTCAAGTTCACCGTTGAGGAATGCTGTCTTAACGTCCATTGAGTCCATCTCCCAGTCTTCGAGTGCAGCATGTGCAAACATATATCTCAAAGACTCAAAACGAGCGACTGGAGAGAATGTCTCGTGGTAGTCTTCACCCCAGACTTGAGTGAAGCCTTTGGCTACTAACCGGGCCTTGTACCGACCATCATGCTTTCGCGCATACACCCATCTGTTCTTGACTATCTTCCTGTTCTTGGGACGGGGAACCAAGATCCAGGTGCCGTTCTGCTCATGAGACTTCATTTCAGAGCCTTCGGCAGCATGCCAGTGGTCCCACTCAAGGGATTTCCTTGCGTCTGAACGCGAGGTAGGAACCGATTCAGAGTAATTGGCTTCCTTGAGAGCCTGCAGTATCATAAACGCTTCCGCTCGCTGATCTCCATGAGTATCAGTTCGTCGGTCGATCCGAGCCGGAGGCTCATCACCATAAACGTTGTCCCTATTCCTGTTCGGGTTCCTCCCAGCATTCTCTCGACGAGGGCGAGTATATACTGGCTGAGGAGGTTGAACAGGTTGAGGACGTTCTGCAGGTTCAGGGAGCTCTCTCTCAGGTTCTCCCACTGGTTCCGGTTCGTCGATGTCCTCATAAACATCTTCGCTCTCTACCGGTAGAGGAAGTGGAATTTCGATCTGTTCCTCGTCATCATCCTCAGAATCAGAGTCTACAGGATCGAATAGTGGCGGACCCAGAGTCTTCGGGTTAGCCAAATCCTTACGTGCCGGAAAGGAATCTTCATCGAAGGTCACATCACGAGACACAACGATCCGTCGACTGGAGGCATCCCAGAACTTGTAGCCCTTGGAGCCTTGCTCATATCCAACGAAGATCATCTCGATTGCCTTTTTGTCGAGTTTCCCTTGTCTTCGTTCCTTTGGCACATGCACGAATGCCTTGCAACCGAATACTCTGAAGTATGAGATATCTGGGACTGTGCCATCCCAGAGAGTTATCGGGCATTGCCACTTAAGGCGTCGCGTAGGCTGGCGATTGTAAATATGGACTGCAGATTCAACCGCTAGCTGCCAAAAACCGTGGCTTAGGCCTGCATGATGCAGCATTGCCATAGCCTTCTCCATGATCGTGCGATTCCAGCGTTCAGCTCGCCCATTTTGTTGAGGCGAGTGCGCAACCGTCTTCTGATGAACAATCCCATAGGATTTCAGACGGGCCGTGAAAGCGTCAGATGTATATTCCCCCCCTCGATCCGAGCGTACATTGATGAGTTTATAACCAGTTACATTTTCTGCCCATGCCTTAAAGTCCTCGAACGCTTGGATCGATTCAGACTTATGACGCAGGTAATAGGCACGTCCAAGACTCGAAAAGTCATCAAGGAACGTAATGAAATACCGGTATCCACCATTGATTGCTTGAGTACGCATAGGACCATCTTCGTCAGTGTGAACCAACTCGAGAGGCTTTGTAGCGCGTTTCGAAGACGCGGGGAATGGAGCACGATGAGACTTGCCCCATTGACAACCTTCACAAGGGGATTGATCCTCAACCCCCACTGGATCGACACCCTTGGTATGATCAGGTAATCGGCGAATAACTTCCTTGGACGGATGCCCCATCCGGCGATGCCAGATACGAAAAGGGGTAGACAGCTGTGCTGCCGTTTTCTTGTCCAGGACGTCCATAAACGAAAAGTACAAGTTGTTTAGGAAGTTGTACGGTGCTTCCATCACAACGTTGCCAGAAACTTTGCCATGCAAAAACGGTTGGTCATAGATGACCATCTGACCTGAACCTTGAACGAGCGTATGTCCTGATTTCTCCACAATACCAGTAGAAAACAAACAGCCAGAGGCCTGAGGAATGTATGCGACATTAGATATGGTAATCATCATGCGCTCCTTGCCGACTGTTGTTAAACCTTTGATGGTGCCAGAGCCTAGTGCTTCTATCTTAGCATTTCCTGCTGTACCAAAAACGACGGGAACCGTATACGGCTTGTAATCCCAGAAGTATTCCATAGAATTGACGACTGTCTGACTTGCACCTGAATCCATGAGCCATGCAATGCGCTTGAATTGATGCGAATGAGTCTTATTCACACCGGGGCAATAGAACGACGAGCTCAATTGTGCGGATCCAGCGTCAGCAGACGCGCCATTATGTACAACAAGAGAAGAAGCAACTAATGAACCAGCAGTCCGAGGGGGACAGACTCTACACGAAGGGTCTGTACAAGCAGTGTACTTAACCTCCTCGACCTCCACCACCGAAGCACCTTGACCGTTTGACGAGGACGAACCGGACTGAGTGACCTTTGTACCGTCCGTGGTAGTGTGAACGACTACCGTGTTCGCCTTTTTACCGTTGCCTTTGCCGTTGCCACCCTTGCCTTTCCCTTTGCCCTTGTCTGTGGCCTTCTGTGGGCGCAAGTGTGGGTACTTGGTCCAGCATTGGTCCGAACCGTGTTTCTTGCCGCAGTGTGAGCAAGGACCTTGACCGTGATGCACCTTTACCTGGGAAGTCTTTGAAGCAGACTGTCCCATACCGGACCGGCGGAGAGATTCCTCGGAGAGAATTTTGCTCACGAGGGTCTCAATCTTCAGCTCCTTGAGAACGGTGGTTGCCATGATGGCTGACACCATTGTCGAGTAACTTTCCGGGATTTTTGACATCAGGAGGAGAGCCTGAGTTGGCTCATCCAGCTTAATGCCGCCGTTGACGATGTCCTTGAGTACGGTTTGGATCTTTGAAATCTGATCCTGCATCGGTTTGTTGTCGTCCATTTCTCTCGACTTGATGAGGGCCGAGAACTGCGACCAAACGTATGCTGCGTCCGGGGTACCAAAATGCGACTTGAGAGCCGCCCACATGTCCTTTGCCGATTTCATGACCTCATCACCATCCTCACTCTTCTCATAGAGGAGGTGGTGGAAACTGTTATCCGTGCGCATGAGGATCACACCCTTAGCGCGGGCGTTAGCCTTCTTGTAGTCTGCCTTGGTGAGGTCACCAGCTTGGAGGGCGTCATCGGCCTCGATAAACGTTAGGTAGCCGAGCATCTGGCTCGACCACACCTTGTAGTCCGAAGACTTTTTAAGGACAGGGATACTGTCAGCCTTCATGTCCGACATGTTGGCGGTGAGAATATGAAATTCGAAGAAGTCTGAGACTTCTTCAGAAACGGAGGGCGGTGGTAAACTTTCAAGAACAAAAGCGAGGTCAGACGATAGACTTTCCTCTGCTTCTTCTTGAGACGGTGCTAGAAGCTCCTCTACGTCGTCTTCTTCGAAGAGATTCGATAGATCTGACGGTAAAGTAGTAGGAGCAAACGATGGAGAAAGATGTACTGGAGAAACGATGGGAGAAGGGGATTGTGCTCGAGAGCCGGGGATAGACGGAGACCCGTACTCTGGGATAGATGCAAGGTGTTGCGGTTCAGGTTCAGAACCCTCAAAGAAGCTTAGAGAAGCGAAAACAGAATAAGAATTGTCTTCCTGCCAGTGGTCAACTGGGATACCCCAGCCTGTGTCTCTGATGTATGGACCAGACCACCTATTCGCACAGACTGTTGTGTCACACGGCCAAAACTTATATTCAGTTTCTTCAGGCCGGTAGTGATAGTCCCTTCGTTCAGTGACGTTGAATAAATGCTGAAGACCTCTACAGTTGTAGGGTGTTTCTTCTTCTGATGCTTCTGCTTCTAAATTGTCGTCTAGCACTTGCTCAGACGAAGCCACAATGTGATGCTTGACTTAAATGATATTCCAGTGATATGTGCAATAAAAACGCTAGGTACGCCGACCTAATCTACAAAACGATCCAGTCCAAATAGCCCCCGTTGGCTATGCTCGTTAGGTCCTTTGTGACCTTTCTGTACCGCTTGACTAGCGGCTCCTGCGGCGTCGAGAATTCGACAGTGCCGACGCAACGACAAGCCCACGAGATGCTGTCTCGCTGCTGCTTAGACCACTGATTGGCCTTATCGAAGTTGTCACTGACCCAGTTGAGCTGGTCAGCGAAGCGGTGGAGTGCGCGCTGGGAGTCTCCGAGGAGCGACTCGAAGAGGTACTTCTTGTCGAAGATCGCTTGGTAGCGCTCGATAGTGGCGCTAACCTTCTTCTCTAGAATCCCGACGACTTCTTCGGTTGACTTCTTCTTGAAGTCAGGGAGCGGGCGAGGAGCTGGTGCTGAGAGTCGTTCAGCAAGTGAGCGCGGCTGTGCGGCGGGGTTGGAGCGGACGGGAGCGGGGAGCGGATGCGACTGGAATCACAAAAACGTTAGATACGAGATCGAACTTGATGCGGGTAGAGTCGGCGTCAACGGACCTTTCTCTCAGGTCTCGTTGGAGGATAAACTTTTTGCAAACGGCGCGAAGGCCCACTGGAAATCCGATCCTTCAGTGCTTTTGGCACTTCAGGTCGTCAAACGCTGAGTCTACTGAGAGACTAGCAAAACTGCTACGCTTACTCCTAGGAGCGTAGTCTTCAAGATCCTGCAGGGATAAAACAACTAGGTGTGCGCGTGTAGCGCAGGGCTCATAACCTGTTGAAGGAGTGAATTGGAAGTGGCTATAAAGGCAGTGAACGAACCTCTGAGGGAACTGCTGAGGGAGTCCTGTTAGGCACACAGGAAAGCAGAGGAAGGAACGATTCATTAGAGGGCGTATCCAGCCCAGTATATATACATGTGTGAGACCATCACCTGATGGTCGAGTCATGATGAGTCATAAGCGTAATCTACGTGAGTCATCGTTAGTAAGACGGAATCCGGAACTCCAGGTAACCGGTAATATCATATGCTTAAGGAGCGGAGGCCCGGATGTCCGGTATCTAATCTACTGAGATAGGACGAGAGATAATCGAGTCCTATAGATAAGATAAAGAGCGAAAGAGAGTAAGCGTACAATACGGTACGTAGCGTTGCAGAACATAATACAAGTCCATACCAGGCAAGCCTGATAAGATAACGCCTGAAATGGTAGAAGTTCAACACGCGTGGCAAGGCCAGAAGGCAAAGGGGCACTCAATCTCCGTACAATCAGCCTCACCTTTGTCCCACTGCAGTCTATCAGTCCGGACGCTGACAGACTACAACAAGCTCTGTCAGAGTCAATATTGACTGGTATCAGAGATAACAAGTATACAAGCGGTATCAGGAAGCAGTACGAGATACAGCTCAGACATTTGCAGGAGCATCTGCCCAGCATGGAGATCATGCTTGCTCCCACTCCCGTAGTTCCTGTTGGTGAGCGCCCCTCTAGCTAGTTGTGTATGGCTACTGAGCATTGGAAGCTACTATGCACCCGGAGAACAAGCACGTGTCTCTGTTCTTCGGTCTGAACAACCCCTTTTCGCGCGGGTGCATTGTGAGTTTTGGTCGGATATTTGCATTTCCGCCATATAACAGCCTCTCTATAGCACATCGGATCGAGTGACCCAATGAAGCAGCCGCTGATTGATCCGCACATCTACGAGAATCCATATGGCAAGACATTACATTGCGGAACCAGCCTCATTATGGCTGACCATATTTACAGATCTGCAGACGATGGTAGAGTCTATCAAGTTCAACAGGGAATTGTTGCAGACTGAACCATTGAGTGCTTTCATCAAAGGTGAGTCCGATTTGTAGTGGTGGTTGTATCCAGTGGTTGATTTGTATTGCAGAGAAGGTATACCCAGGCAAAGACCTTCAGACAGATGAGCAGATCGCCGGTAGGCTAGTTCCATGTCACGTTCACAAAGCCATCGCTGAAACACTCGAATCAGATTGGCTCAAAGATAATGTTAGAACCACATATCGCATGTCATGCAGCATCGCAACCGGAGACGTGCTACATCTGACGCCACGGCTCTAGATACGGCGGGATCTTGCTCAATGCTTCCCCGAGATGACGGAGGTGTTGTGGATTCTCGGTTGATGGTGTGTCATAGTTGTTAGTCTTTACATGCAGTATTTGATTGCATCCAATGATAGGTGTACGGAACGACGAACATACGTGTAGTTGATCTCTCTGTGGTTCCCTTGCATGTTGGCAGTCATACTCAAGGTCAGAACTGTTGTTTCCGACTGCTGAGCTTCGCGCTCATGCATGGTTTATCAGTCGTTGTCTATGCAATTGCGGAGCAGGGTAAGATTAACTACCAGTACTATCATCTGTCGAATCCCTTCTCACCACCGTCATGGTAGCGGCCGATATAATCAAAGGACTGATCTAAGCTAATCTCTTCACTTGCCGGTTTGTAGGCTTGATAAGCCTGCGTAAAATTACGGTATCGATTTGTAGGTATTATGTGGCCACTGATTATTCCTACCCAACTTTGTAGGCATAACTCTCCGGCGTGGGGACTGCGCCTGAGTTTTCAAATGTATTCGTTTTGGTACACCGGGGCTGACCACGGTGTGTATCATTTCTGGGTGCCATGTGCGACCTGGCCTATATCCAATTAACAGATGTGTAGCACCCGTGCGGGAGTTGTCCCTAAGAGGTCTGGGGCGCCTGCCGAGGAGTGACCACTGGAAGACGACAAAGAGCCTGAGCCGCCGCGATTGGAGCCCAAGTCGAGGACCATAACGGTTCGAAACATATCATTGATCAAGATGAGATGCATGGAGATTTCAGCTAGAATTTTGTTCCGGTCTTTGCGGCCTCTATACCGGGGGTGACGGGGTGCTCGGCGGGTAGTAAGCGTCGGCGAATCTGCCTTACTAGGAATGAATTGCCCTTACATGAAGCGCCCGAGGTCCGCCACACCCAATCACCCTTGGTACAACATCAATAACTGCGTAGCCCACGACTCCGAAACACGTTATAAAGGGATGTGATATGACAAGGACAACTGGCCCACAGATAAGATAGTTAGTCTCGTTCAGGAGACTCCTCCCCGACTGGTTCAAACACCAGTGAGGAGGTTGGCCGATTTAGCCCTTGGTCACCGCTTTCATGATGAGAAAGTCCGCGCTGGAACAATATATAAAGTGTAGGCATAGAGAAGTTGACACAATATTCCCTCTTTCACTCGAATCACTCGATGGAAGCACAAGCCGAAGTCTGGTTTATCACTGGCAAGCGTCGTTTGCCTTCGAAGAAGTTTTCGCAAGACTCATGATACCCTCGGATTGTAGGAACTTCCTCCGGTCTTGGCGAGTCCCTCGTACGATCTGTCCTCGCTCGTGGAGACTATGTCATTGCAACAGTCCGTCGACGTGACATCTTCAAGCTGGCCGAAATAGAGCAGTCTCGCCTCTACATTCTTGAGCTAGACGTGACCGACTCTGAAGAGACAATCGCAAAGGTTCTTGCACAGGGAATCTTAAGATGGGGTAGAATCGATACCCTTGTCAATAACGCGGGAGTCATCCCCAAGTGCTTCACCGAGGAAGGAGGGTGAGTCGTTCCTCAAAGACAACACCTAAAATCATAGCTTGATGGCAATTTGACGAGGTTGAAAGCGGTGTTTGATACATTTAACACGAACTCGTTTGGGCAAGTCAACATTGTCAATGCCATATTGCCGCACATGCGCGCGCGCAGGTCGGGAACCATTGTCAACATCGGTAGCCGTTCTGCGTGGATCGATGTACCCGTAAGTCTGGTTCTGCAGTCCTTCTATATTACTGAAATACAACTTATATCAGGGTTACGCACTGTACTCCGCCTCGAAAGCGGCACTCCATGGTAAGATAAGCATTGAGAAGGCTACAGGGTATGACAACTCAGTCACTTGCTGCGTACATAGCATACACGGTCACTTTATCAAAGGAGGTTGCGCCATTTGGAATCCGCGTCGTGCTTGCCGTACCCGGTGGATTCCAAACCCCAAACGTCATAAATGGCCCGAACGTTACGACGAAACACATCCCAAGTTATGACACCATGCGCGAATGGGCAGAAGAGGTCATCAAGCAAAGTTGGGTCAAGTTCAAGGGCGCTGGAGACCCTGCGAAGGCGATGGATATGTTGGTGGACGTTTTGAAGGGTGAAGGAAGGGCAAAGGGACGCTCCGCTCCGCTCTGGTTGGTTCTGGGGCAGGGCACCTTCGACCGCGGAAGGGAATATTGCAAGAATCTCACAGACACAATGGATGCATGGGAGGATATTACTAAGGACTTGGACGTAGAAGTATACAATTGATGACTCAAATGAGTTCAAATACTGATTTTTTCCTAGTAGCAGAAGAATCGACTCCCGGGAAATGCGTCATTTGCGAGAGGCACCCGCATTATTTAAAATGAAGCATAAGCTATCTGGATCTTAACCTGAGATTGTTGAGTGGTGGTGGTCAGGTCCAAGGCGTAAGTTTCTGCTGAGAAATCTGACCTTGACGCCTACACTCGGCTTGGAATCTCTAGCAGCGTACCACCAGATAATTGAGCGAGGGAAATCATGATATCACATTACAAATACTTGTTCATACGCCTCAGAACATGATACAGAGAAGCATGCACCGGTAATGATATGAAGACCCTCGGTAATGAAGCGCACAGTCATAACGCGCGCTGGCTAAGCAGACATCCACAACACCACACTCAGTGAATACACTATATGAATCTGATCTGTTCGAGATAATCAGAGTGAGAAATATGTAGTCGTCAAGGGACGGGCGCACTGCGAGATTCTGCACATCGTTCCCCCCTGAAGTAGCTGCATGGGGCAATAAAATAACCAAGTTCGGGGACAGTAGTTAGCCTCAGCGGAAAGCACTGGGATGTTCCTGGTAGCACTGTAACACGTGCAACATCGTGCAGTCTCGTTACGAGAACTCTCTCTGCCAACGCCGGATAGCATTTCCTGCCACGCCAACGCTACATAATCAAGAGCCGCATCTGACTCATCGGGGCACGTTATCATCTTCTCGCCCATGTCCTTCACCCTGTCGCGTAGGGAGATCATCGCCAGGATCTGCTCCAGGCCGCGCGCAACGATGTGCCTCGGTCGGATTCCCCGCGAACATTTACGGCGCGTGCTCGAACACAACCGATCCGGGTAGGCACCGGTCGTGTCAACATGCGCCCCGCAAACGCGAGGCGTGTATCCGCGAATCGTGTATCGGCCCGCGATAATGAGTGATGGGGTAGACGAAGTCGATGCTTACATTTCTCACACACGACACAGGTTTAGCGGGGAGAACAATATCATTCCGCCTGCTTGCCCAACCTGACATTTCTGGCTTCATTTTTGGGCATAGAGATTCATAGGCAAGAGTGTGATATGACTGCCTGAACATTCTCAGCGAAGTCGTCATATTCAACGATGGCATCAGATACTTACGATATATGTGCCATCTTGATGAACAGGTCAACATCCGCGGGGTCAAAGCTCAATGTAGAAGCTGATGAACAGTTGTTAGTCCGAGGCTGCAGAAGGCTGAAGAAGGCTGCAGAATGGTTCTGATAAAACTACTCACTTTGAAAGTCATGTACACCACGTCCGTCCGCCCCTCACCATCCCACCCGCATGAGCCATATCAGATCTCACCCGTCTTCAACGCCTCCACTACATTATTCTCAGCTATTTCAGGAGAAAGGACGCAAGTAGGCGGACGTTCTCGTAGACAACGTTTCCCGCGTTCCCATGGGTGTCAAGCTGTGCCGAATCGCGCAACGCACGTAGTCGAGTGTTTCTCATGTGTGTCGCTTGGAGACTAGGCTGGACTTGACTTCTGATAAGACATCGTTCGGTATCATACAAGTCCAAGTCGTAGCACTACGATACAGAATATAATTCCAATAAATTAGTCACAGAGCGTGCTAACACATGAATGAACAACACACGTAGCCACTCACTCGATGTGAGATAGTCCAATGTCGGTTTCTGAGTCCGCCTGCCTCTCCGCAGTGTTACGACTCCTGAACTGAAGGGATGCGAGGTCACCAGTCAACGTCGCAGATCGGTTAGCATATGTCGCTTGGATGGGATCCACAGCGTCATGCATATTGAGCTTTTATGTTCGTTATCGATGTCAGATACGTATTATGATTCGAAAAATAAGGTGATCTCACCAGGAGCCTCGATCCAAGCACTGAGAAGGCCATGATGGCCATGCTGTGATAGATGCGTCGTTAGGCGTCAACACTCCTTCCGGTGTTTGCTACTACAGCTCACGGAAAGAAGGTAGAGAAGAACGCTTCCTACCGACGCAGCGCACTGTCAGAACAAGCACTCAAGACACTCGGCTGTACGAATTACGCACCCCTCCGATCTTCCAGCCAACCAAATTCGTAATGATGGCCAACACAACGCCTCCAAAGTAGATCATGGAGTCCCGCAGCAAGACGTAAATGATCCGGGGCCTTCTGTCCTCGAATATGAGCCATGCCGACTTCCAGAGGGACATTCCCAGCAGTAGTGTTTCGAACGTCAGCATGGGAAGCCAGAACGTCCACGTCCAAGGCCGAACCCCGGAAGGTATGCAACCAGTAACGCCTACGAGCGGTCCAGGGAGAGGTACAACTGCCGATACATTCAACATAACGGAAGAGCGACAGGGAAAAAGACGACGTACATGAGATATAGTGCACAGCAACCCCAATTATGATTGTTTCGCTGGTAAGGACGCCTACGTAAAATACGCAGAGGAATGCTAGGATCTTTCGGTTGCGACCATAGAGGGCGTACAGGCGCATGATGTATACGGCTACAACGAACTAGTCAGGTGAGACGACAAGTCACACAATACGTGGACTGACTGCATATAGATATCTCGAACGGGGTCTGTGCGTATACCAGGAAGCTCATCCAGTGGTTGCAGCTGCCCATTAGGCAAAAATGAGCCTGGGTTTATACATGCACATCATGGATCACTGACAACTGTGACTAGAGTTGAACTATGCCGGATCCATGAGGATATGTATGACTCACTTTCTTATCCGTGTTATGTAACGTAGCGAGTACTGCAAAAGAAATTCAGTAAGTGATTCATCAAAGGACCTTCGTACTTACCGATATTGTCAAACCTTGTGGAGGACAATGTGAGTGCATATGAACAGGAGAACCGAGTGCAACGTACGTCAGATTGAAGATACTGCGATGTAAAGGATTCTGATGTTAATAATGGGACTCGATTCGCATGCAGGTGCATGACTTACGGCCAGTATCGATTCTGTGAGACATGAGCGGGTTAGAGATTGAAGGAGCAGCACCATACTTGCGAACACACCCAGTAGAAGAGTATATTCGTCCATAAGAACCTTCCTTGCCAGATATACCTGACCTGCGGTGTCGTGCGAAGTCAACCCTACAATGAGTACCGCGTAAGAGCTCCATTGATGAGGTGTACCTCATCTGAGAATGTCAACACTGGAGAATACAGCATCAGCATCACGATCGTATACAGCTGACAGTATGACGCACTCCAGTCATAAACCAAGAGAACGAGAGATAGAACTAACAAAGAAACATGAGTCTGTGGAATTGTGGCAACACGCAAGCGTACTCACTCCAGATTGTCCGTGTAATCCGATAGTCAGTCATGAAGGTATTGAGCAACGCCTGCTCTGCAGCGCGAAACGTGATATCAGAGGCACTGGCATTTTGAAAGGTGTCGGCGAGAACCATCGTCTGAGTCGTTGCAAAGATGCACAGATACTTGGCTTTGGATGTGTCATTCCTCAGGAGACCTCTACATATAGGCTAACGGGGTCATTTAGTAACAGTCACGGACGGTATGACATCACTCATAGTAGAGGTCTCACCCTTCACAAGTGAACAACAGAACAACAACTCTAGCGCTATCAGTCTCTCCATTGAATGAGCTATCTGAGAGTACGTCGCCAAACTGCCAGCCGAGCGCACGAACTGCAGGATAATCAATCAAGCAATCGCTCTGCATAATGCGCCGAACAGCGAAACAGGTAGCGTACCTTCCCCGAGAACCCGTAAATTTGGCCATCTTCATTCCCTTGATTGACACGTGGAACATGTCTATTGAAGGTCCCTGTTCCGCCGGCAAGACTTTGGATAGAGTTGCATGCATGCTGTTCGTAGCATATACACGACACTGCCCTTTTGCCTAGGTCCATCAATTTCGCTGTTGAAAGCGAGGCAACTCTAATACTGACCTTATTGTATCGTCATTGAGTCATTGAGTCCATCGGCCCTGATACGGTTATGCCGCTGATACAAGCCGTCCTCCGCCGGGGCGTGAAGGCTGTTCGCTACGCTGAATCAAGTTCCGCGTTCCTTCATACAAAGAACTAATTTCTAGGAGCCCGCGAAGAGGGGTTTCGATTCCTCAGATAGATAGATACGAAGACAGGGCGTCAACATTAACTTTGTCAAGCACAACCGGAGTTTCAACAATGGGCCCAGTCCAGTCCATTGACTTAGCTCGCACCTATGTGCCAAATCAGAGTACCAGCTAGGTGCTCACTCTGTCTTCACCCGACGCGCTTCAAACAATGCCACTACCCCCACTCGTCTGACCTCGACATCCTCAAACCGCACCTCGAGGGCCCGCCTAAGGTCGTCGAGCGTGTCCTCTGCGTTGCCGAATATACCCTTCTTGTTGTACAGGTTCATCAGTCGCCTCCCAAACCAATTGTGAGACACTTCTGGGCCCTTGCCCAGAATGGTCGCGCCGTAGAGGACGCCATCCGGCTTCAATGCCGCGGCGAGGTTGGCAAAGACTTTCGGGCACTTCTCATCGATCCTTCCAGGTAGACAGTGTAGGAGGTAGAAAAGTGAGACGGAGTCAAAGCTCCCATGAAGGCTGTCAGGAAGGGGTTGGAAGACGTTGTGTTCGACTTCGTCGATGGCGCCCTTGTAGCCCGCCTTCCGCACACGTGTAGAGGCAGCATCTAGCGTCGCCGCGCTTAGGTCGAGGAACGTCACGTTTTCCGTCTGCGCAAGACGCGGCACAGACTTGGCGGGGTAGTACCCCGTGCCGACTCCGACGTCCAGGTGCGCCCGTGTGCCGATGTTTTTAAGGAAGAAGGGGAGGAGGACGGAGGTGGTTGAGCAGCGCCATGCCAGTGCGTTAGAAACCACCAGGACGATGAGGTCGTACAAACGGAGGTTGAAGCGTGAATACACGCGTGCAGAAGGGTCGATAGGCATAATGCGAGCAGATATAGGTGTACGAGTGGTGACTGTAGCAATGGGGTGGGCAGTAGGTGGGCAGCAGCGGCACAGAAAGGACAAGCCGACGAGAGGGAGAACAAACCTTATCATAATGGTGAATGCATGCAGTCTTAAGCTTCCAACGCGTGACGTGTTCTTGATGGAAGCCGCAATATCAAGATCCTATAGGGCAAGGAAGACTGCGAGAGCACTCATTGACAGCGTCGTAGACCATCACTGGAAGGAGAGACAAATCGAGGCAAGAGCGGCGGGAAGGCTCTCGACTATCAAATCTGGGCTGGGCCGCTGCTAGCCGGACCAAGTAGGAGGAGGAGGAGGAGGAGAAGGAAAACAATTTAGCCACCGACCGTAGGCGCTTGCGCAGAGGAGGTTGCCCAGGTCGTGCTTGCCAGGACCCACGCCTCTCCACCAAAGGTATGGCCATTTTTTCCGCCAATTCTGGCCTCAAATACGCTAACTTTTGGGTCTCAAAAACGCAAAAACGGACAAGGTTTGTCACAATTGTCACCAATATCACAGGGGGTCACACAATGTGACAGCCCAATCCGGCCATGTCACGCAAAGAACATACGTCGTTTAGAGCTTGTCGTATAGAAGGACTCGGATAGCTCTACGCAGACACAATATACGGAACACAGAGCGAGATTCATACCGTAGCTACTGCCGCCACCGCCGCCACATTCAACTTGGCTGGGATCCTGATGACAAGCTTCTCCTGCACCTTCGGCTGCGTGAGTGTGCGCCAGCGACAGGCCGCGAACGGTTTCAGCGTGAGCAAGTCGGGTGGCCCTGATGAAGCTTGAGTCCCCAGGTTGTAGAGGAGATGGTCTGCCGGAGCGTGGGTATGTATGTCTACCGATGCGCTGCGGCATGAGAACGGGGGAATGGAATCTTGATCGTCGCTGTCTGACGAGTCCGAATCGGAGAGCACTGACGAGCAGGCTATCTTATGCAGTGTAGCGGGTCGCTAACTTACCTGGTTGGTTAGCTGTGAGGCTTGATGCACGCAAAGTTGCTGTTGAGCGACTTGGGATTGTACTACACTACAGGGATCTTTATATACATGTAGGAGACCGTCTGACTAAGCTACTGTATAGTACCAATCCCGATGCATGTGATTCTATCTACAATGCATGTGTTACTTCTGTTACCCGAAGTACCGGTGTGTGAACTCAGCTGCCTGGTTAGGCGCTCTCTATTGTTCAACACTCCCCCTTGCTAAGTGCAGCGATAGATGCGCGCAAGCATTAGATGGTGCACAGTGCAGCCGACTATATTGGACTTTTAATCATAAAATCTTAGCCCAAGCATTTCTCTGAATTTGAGAAATTTGATACGACCCAAGTTCTTAGTGAACAAGTCTGCCGGATTGTCATCAGTGCTTACGTAGAAGACTTCGACTCTCTTGTCTTCTACTAGCTCCCTCATGTAGTGGTAGCGAATGTCAATGTGTTTAGACCGACGCTCCGTGATGGGGTTGGAGCTAATAAATATTGCTCCCTGATTGTCCAAGCAGATGGGCAGCGGGCCGAGCTTGTAGCCGATCTCCTCCAGGAGCATCTTTATCCAGGCTACTTGTCGCGAGCAATCACTCAGCTTCAGTGGATGACAGGGCAACTGTCTTCTGTCTTCTAGACAGCCAGCTGAACGCGCCGTTCGCGAACTTTAAGAAGTGCCCAGACCATGACTTTCTGGCTTCTGGGCTGTCTGCCCAGTCAGAGTCAGTGCACGCCAATAACCCATTGCCACTTTGTCCTTCATAAACTAGCGCATAGGATTTTGTACCAATTAAATAGCGGCAGATATACAGCGCTCTGTTTAAATGGTCCTGTGACGGATTTGCTGCAAATTGCGCAAGTAATGTCACGGCGAGTTCCAAGCATTAGATATAGCAAGGGACCGATGACGGTCTGGTACTTGCTTCGAAGCGCTGGGTCAGCTGTGCCAGTATTTGCAACAGGCTTGTATCCAGCAGGGAGTGGAGTTGGCGCAGATTTAGCGTTCTGCATGCCACAGCGCTGCAGCACTTTCTCAAGGTAGGCGCATTGATCCAGGTGGATTTCGCGGCCTTTCCGAGTTATGCGCATGCGCAGAAATTCCTTGACGTCGCCTAAGTCGCGACACTCCCACTTCTTCATGAAGCGGTCCTTTAATGAGAGGACTAGGGTCTTATCCTTGCCACAAAATATGGCATCGTCTACATAGACGATGATCAGCACGAAGCGACCATCTTTTGTCCTATAGACGAATATTCCGGCGTCAGATACGAGGCGTTTACAGCCAAGTTCCTTTAGGGACTCATTTAGGGTGCGCCACCACGCAAGCCCTGCCTGCTTGAGTCCATAGAGAGTGCGAAGTAACTGGAGTACTTTGTGCTCTTGGCCTGGTACTGCAAAGCCTTCAGGTTGCTCCATATAAATTTCCTCATCGAGCTTGCCATAGAGATAGGCATTACGGACGTCCAGTCCGGAGACGTGCATATCCTCAAGCGCAGCTAAGGCGAGGATTAGGCGTACAGTCTCAAAGCGTACGACTGGAGAGAAGACCTGATCATAGTCAAGGCCTTCAATCTGGGAGTAACCCTTGGCGACCAATCTGGCCTTTTTACGACCGTCAGTTTTGACGTCGAATACCCAGCGATTTTTAGTGACTTTATGTCCTTTAGGACAATCAACCAGTTGATAGACATTGTGTTTGCGAAGTGCCTCAAGTTCTTCGCTACACGCTGTCATCCACTCCTCAAGCTCCTTTTTGGGTAGCTTTAATATATCGCGGAAGGACCATTCTCTCGGGCTGGTCCCGTCTGGTAGATCGTTGTCGAGGGTGGGTAGCACTTTTGTAAGCAGCAACTCGACTAACTTAACTCCCCCTTCCCGGCATAATTCTGCCAATAGTAACTCAGTGCTTTGTGCTTCATCCTCATCGGATGGGGCGGACTCGACAGGTTCGTCGCGTGGAGGAGGATTTGGCGCAGAACTAGGTCCGGGAACCTGTTGTTTTTGCTGCCTTTGTGGTCCGGTTTTGGTACGGGAGCTGCCCGCATCCTCACCGACCATCTTTTTCCATCTCCCCTGATTTTTGATGTCCTTTACTATGTCTTGGGGCTTCCGCTGCTCACCATAGACATTACCTCTACGAGTTACTGGTCTCCGCTCCCTTGCTGAACGTCGCGGCTCCACTGGGGGCACAGGGTGTTCAACCGGTGCATGGGGCGGCAGTACTGGGTCTGTGGGCACATCTTGCTGCTCCTGTTCATCGTCATGAACATGACCGTTTCCCCTTTTAGGAAGGTGATGTTTTGGATGATCATCCTCATCATCCTCATCTACCTGAGGTGTGGTGGTTGGCTGATCCGCTGGGATCATTTCTTCTCGAGGCGGCCAAACTCGAGTTGTGCCTCGACGATTTGTCAGAGGACACTTAGGAAACATAGTTTTGTCAAACATCGCGGTGGATGATCTGAACAAAACATTGTCTGGTGCTCTCATAAAGAGCCATCCGCCAGTGCGCTCTGTAGAGCCATCTCCCCCAAGATAAATCATCAGCTCCGATTTGGGCGATAAACCGTTTTTTCTTACGTCCTTGGGTATAAAGACGTACACACCGCAGCCGAAAACGCGCAGGTGCGCCACAGATGGCGGCTCGCCGTGTATCAATTCGTAGGGGGTAAGCCAATTAAGGCGACAAATTGGTGTCCTGTTGTAGACATGGACAGCATGATCCACAGCGAATTCCCACCAGGATGGAGGTAGACAAGCATCATGGCGCATTGCCTCTGCTTTGTCCATGAGCGTTCTGTTGAATCGCTCAGCTCTGCCATTCTCCTGAGGAGTATGCGGTGAGCTCTGAAGGATCTCTATGCCATTATCCTTTAGAAGGTCTTTGAATGCAGTGGAGACGTATTCTCCCCCTGCATCAGACAACCACTTCTGCACTGTCTTTCCATATTTAGTTTTTACCATGGCTAGGAATTGCCTTGTGGCTGTAATCGCTGCAGATTTCTTGCGCAGATTTACAGTCCACGCGTGCGATGAAGCGTCATCATAGTACAGTATGTAGTACTTGTATTTATGATAGGAGTCTACTGGGAAGGATTTTAAATCCGAATGAATAAGTTCAAACGGTACCTTTGCCCGGTAGTTGGATGGCGGGAAAGACTTAGAGTGCATTTTCCCTTTTGCACATCCTTGGCATATGGGTGAATCCTTTGGAATCTCCACCTTTCTGGGAAATCCAGATGTATGCTCCTTTGCCTTTGCAAGCACGTCCTTAGAAGGGTGCGCAAAACGGCGATGCATAGTTGAATAATCGACTTCATTTACGTTCAAATAAATATTCTGAACGTTCTCACCCGATTCAGCCACGAGGGTGAAGGTAGTGCTGTCCGGATGCTGCGGTATAAACCTGAATAAAGGTTTCCGCGCTCCTGGTTCATACAGACTGATATGCTGCACTGTTGCGCGCAAGTCTAGTCCGTCTTGGAGGAATACCCCTAATGACAAGAGACATACTGCACAATTCTCCATATAATAGACTGGATATAGGCGCGTCTGCAGCCATTGTTCGTCTATTTGGTAGTTTAGAAACACAGTTCCCTTAGCAATAATGCTGCCTACTGCTCCTTGTTGTGCCGTTTGAGTACGGATAGGAGTCTGGAGATACTCGAATTCCAAGAAGTCTCTTATGTCATTTGTAATGTGCAAAGATGCACCTGAGTCCAGTAGCCACTCATTCGCTGAGAAGCGATTTTTTCCTTTACCCTTACAACATGAGCACGCAGCGTAATCGCGCGAATGAATACATTGTACATTTTTTGAGCCGCTACAAAGTACATTAACTAATGTCCGAGCGCCGTTGTGCAAGTCAGAAGCGGCTATTAAAGCGCTGTTAGTAACTTGTTTAGGGTTAGGAATATGAGTGACATACTCATTACCCCAGTCGTCGTAGCCATCGTATGGCTCCATGCAGCGGAGCTCACCCGTTAACGGGTTTCGAAAGCTTTCGTCGATGATAAGGGGTGCAAGGCCCGCGGCCTGCGCTATCATGCCGTTTAACTCGGTGTCGTGCACGTCGATGTCTTCCTTGTCTGATGCCCAGACGATGGACTTTTCTTCGGCGTCACGGAAATCGTCATCCTCACTGATGTATTTGTCATTCATGACCTCGTCGATGCGATCGGCCATGTCGACATCACCATGCTTGCTGCGCTTTGAAGCGCGCGACTCGGTGTCCGAGGGGACTTCTTCGATGTGAGCGGAGCTCACGACTTCCTTCAGTGCGCGGATTGTCTCCGGTGTGCCGGCGACGTCTAGGTCCTTGGCGAGCTGGAGAGCTTCTCCGAGCCAGTCACTGTGAGCGCGCTTCTTGCCCTTGTTAGGGGCAGGTGCTGCGACTTTTCGAGTCCTGCTGCCTGAAAGCGCTAACTCAACGACGGTGGTGGTCGTCGGAGCGGGGATCGACACGGTGTCGGCGATATGCATGTCTGCGTGTTCGTCGTGCTTGTGCGAATGCGGCTTACCACGGTTTTTACCGCTGCGCTTTCCCCTAGGAGTAAAGCCTTTTGCCTTCTCCTTACCCTTGTCGTTCCACTCCTTCTTCCCCGCGCTGCTGCTGCCCTCAGGGCTCTGCTGCTGCGAGAAGGAGGGATTGCCCTTCTTCTGCTTGATAGCAGAGATTTTCTGGGCCGACGATTGCCCCTTGTTCCTCGATTGCTCCCAGGAAGCAACTAAGGCATCCTGAGCACCACTCGGTGTGAGCTCTTTGATCTCGATTTTGTTGAGAGCAAGCTGTATAGCTGTCTCATAGCGGGGTGGAGCGGCACCAAGGATAATCAAGGTTGTCATCTGCGGGGGCAGAGAGAGGCCTGCTCCGTCGAGCTCATCGAGGTTGCTCTGGATCTTTGCGATCGCAGGGCTGGGGTGCTCGTTCGCTGGGATACGGACATTGACCGCAGCCTTGAAGAAGGTGAATGCCCCCATGGCGCTGGTTCCTCCGTAGAGCCCATACAGGGTGTTCCAGATCAACTTCGCAGTTGTCTTAGTTCTGACGAGCTGCGCGACTTCGACGCTTAGGCGCAAGCAAATGCTGCCCATAGCCTTCGATTGCATCTGAATCCATTCAAGGACTTCAGAGCGGTTTGACCCATCCAAAGCCTGTGTAGGCTCTGCGAAGCCGTCGGGTAACTCGATCAGAATCCAGACTCCCTGCGACTGCAGGTAGGCCTTCATCAGATCGGCCCAGCGACGGTAGTTCGCACCATCGAGGACGGGGACGAGGTTCTGAAGTGAGTTCGACATTTTCTTGGTTAGTGGTGATAGAGCTGTTGTTGATATGGTTCTGTGAACACATTATCAGTGCTCTGTCTTATGCTGCCGGAATGGCACTAGCACCACACTGGACTCATTGTTTGGGATGGCAACAGCAAAGCTGTGCCCGACCTGCAGCCATATAGGCGCAAAGTCTCCCCCTGACATCAAAGCCCCTAAGGGCGACGTCCAGGTAAGCTATCCTGACCCGCAGCGGACGCAGCCTCAAGGGTGCAGTACCGCGCAGTGTTCAGGGCTCATAACCTGACGAGCAGGCTATCTTACGCAGTGTAGCGGGTCGCTAACTTACCTGGTTGGTTAGCTGTGAGGCTTGATGCACGCAAAGTTGCTGTTGAGCGACTTGGGATTGTACTATGCTACAGGGGTCTTTATATACATGTAGGAGACCGTCTGACTAAGCTACTGTATAGTACCAATCCCAATGCATGTGATTCTATCTACAATGCATGTGTTACTTCTGTTACCCGAAGTACCGGTGTGTGAACTCGGCTGCCTGGTTAGGCGCTCTCTATTGTTCAACAAGCACTTGATTGCCCTGTGCAGGGTGCGACTGCTATGAGTAGCACTCATAAGTGTCTGCAGGACTGCAAGAAATGCTTAGTTTACTTACCAGTGTGAAGGGTAAATACACCCGAAGTGAAAGATATGAGAGACCGGCGATGCTCGCTGCCTTGTCGAGTGACCCGTGGCGGCCGTTTGCTTTCTTGTACAGGTCGAGGACCTCTCCGAGATAGGTGCGAGCCTTGTTCTTCATGATGAGAAGTGCCCCCGGGCAGAGCGGGTTGATACTGGTGACATTCTTGCTGTAAAAGTTAGGCAAGTCTGCAATAGCACGGGTATCATTGCAATGAGTATAGAGCATGGTGATGATAAACAACTTTATCAACTCACCTTCTTCTCGGATGATCAATTGGACCTGTTGTGCAGTCTCTACCCATCGGTGCTCGTGCGCAGTCTTGACAGGCTTCACAGCAGCGGGTGCGAGATCCTGTGCGATGCGTACATGATGCGACCCCTCGTGCAAAGATATCTTGCTGTCTGGATTGTTGAGCCGAGCAAGAGCAAACTTTGGATCGAGCACTACAATGCGCTCGAAACGCGTCCTCATGCCCGATTGGTTGTCAATGTGCACGTCGATCATGTGCTGCACTGATATCTTGTTCTTGATGTCGAGAATTCGGCTGGCAATAATGGGGATGTCGGAGCCTGAGGAGTTGTCAGAGAAACTGGACGATGCAGTGGGAAGGGGAAGTGGTAGAGGCCCTATGAATGGTGCCTCGAGTTTGGTCATGGCAACAGTCTCCTGGCTGGGCCCCGGAGCGCACTTGCCACTCAAGTCCGATACCTCTGAAGCCGTATCGAGCTCCTGCAAACTCACGTCGAAGTCCTCACACAACGCTGCATGGCGTGCGGTGTATCCTGCGGCATCGGCGGTCTGCTCTGCAAGTGTTGTAAGGTGAGAGTCGACCGGAGAAGACGTGTCGGAGCTGGGTGTGGTCTCTGTCATCGGGATGTCTGCGGTCAGGCCCGAAGCGGTGCTCTCTTCGTCCTCGCTGTCTTCATCCTCATCGTCGTGGAGTTCCTCTGTGTCGTCCTCATCTTCCATGGCCTGTTTTGTCTTGCGATGTCGTGTGCCAGCGGCAGGGGCACGGAGGGGAGTGAGAGCCAGGGGGAAGACGGTGGGCGGCGGTATTCTGAGGAGCTGCTTCAAGATTTGGGCGGCTTCCTTGTATGCAAGCTCAACGAGCTGATCCAGGAGGGTCTTCGGCATGCGCACCCGCGCTTTCTTGAGCTCGTCGGGAGTGAGCACACTAGGGTCATAGTCTAGGACATAACCCGCGCGCATAGTGCGTTCCTTCTTCGCCGTAAGCTTTCCAGAGAGGAGGATGGTCTGGCGGAGCATCACATGCTTGACCAGCTTCAGGAGCTCCACATACGTGAAGTTTGGGAGCAAAGTGCGCGCAAGGCCGAAGAAATGCTCAACAAACTCGGTACCGAGCAGCCATGGACAGAATGGCTGAGTGGGATAGAAGCGGTCATAGGCAAGGACGAGGAGAACTAGAGAGTCGCACAGCTGGTTAAAGATATTGAAGCTAGCCGGGGAGATGAATGTGTGATGGGGCTTGTATAAGTCAGGGAAACAGAGTTCCATGTCCTTGATGTGCTGATGCCAGATGTGGAGGAAGAAACGAGCACGGAATGCCGCAAGTACACGCTCATGGGTGGCGAGGCGACAGTTAAGCCATGCGTCGAAGAGCTCTCCTTTAACTATAAGTCAGAAAATATTTGGGCTGTTTGCAGACGGCTGCGCAACGTACCGAGGATGAATAGATATACAAAGAGTCCGCGGAATTCGTCTTGCACGCGCAGAACCCCCGAATCATCCTTGACTGTCATAGCCTGGAGTGCTGTGGGGTGGAAAAGCTGGCGGGCGGCGCCATCGTCCTGCTTGTCCACATTCTCGACATCTCGGCGCATCAAGCCTGCAGTACCCGTCTCTTGAAGGAGTACAAGCGAGCGATTAACTAGGACACCTCGTCCAAGGCTCGCTGTGTGTGTTCCGTGCTGTGGTTGGTTCCGACATGTCTTGCGCGCATGCTGGGGGTCCTGGCACGAGATGAGTGGCCCAGTTGCAAGTACTGGTGCACGAAGCTGGACGCCGTAGAGTTTGAACTTGTAGGATATAGGCACATGGACAGTCTGGGTGTGATCCATCAGGCTCTGCGCGCCTTGCTCAGAGGACGCCCCATCTGCAGACATCGAGACAACCTTGATACCAAGTTGCTCGGCCATCGCCAGGAGCTGCAGATGGAGTGCGTAGATAGCAGGAGCATCGTCATTTCCCTTTGTAGGGCAGAGAGCGATCACCATAGGCAGTATCTGGGGCAAGGGGATCTTGAAGATGCGTACCATCGAGCATGTCAGGAGCCCGAGCTTACGACATGTCACTATGAGCACTCACCTTGATTAGAATAGCTCGCACTTGTGTAGCGTACTGCTTTTCGTCCCCAATGCGCTTCACTAAACGAGAGATATCTTCAGTCTCATTGACGATGCACTCATCCAACGGGAGTGTCGAGCCCAGTATGTGGCTGCCATGGTCGTTTGAGTACGTGAGACGTTGGCGTACTTTGGTGCAGTCGCCTGCAATGGCAACTGGACCGTCATACTTGAGCATATCCATGAGCCGCTTTACGCGGGCTACATTTTCGAAGTCGAGGTCGGGTTTAGTCAAGATGTCGGGAGAGCGTTTGATGACCTTCCTGTTGAACAATTCTGTCAGACCAACACCGCAAGTCGTGACTCGTAGCTACGAGGGCTTACTGAAGGGTGCACGGGGATGGGCCACCAATCTGAGATGTCAATATGGAATACTGCTGCGATGATTGTTGCCCATATGAGCGCATCATGGTCATGAAGTTCAGGTAATCCTGGGAATACCGAATGCCCTTCTTCGCGCCGGGCCCGGTATCTGCGCGAGTGAGCTGATCCTCTAGAACGGTACAGACATTGACGAATGTCTCATATTTGGCAAGACCACCCTCCCTCCCTCGCTGGTAGAGGGAGAAGAAGGCACCGGCAATGTTCCCACGCTCGAGTTGCTGTACCAAAGGGAAGATCACGGGATCTGCCATCGTGAGCCGCAGCGTGCGCGCTTCACCCGCTCGGAGGGTTCCAGGTGCATACTTCTCTCTCTGCGCATACTTGTGCCGTTGCACATCTTCTGGTAGCTTGGACTCCTTTTTCTTCTACAAACTGCATGTAAGCCATCACACTGGTCCAACAAGGGACTCTGCAAACTCTTACCCGTGCAATGGCCTTTTTAAACCCGGCATCCTTCTTCGCCAGCTTCCGACAAGCATCACAGACACCACTCTTATCCATCATGGTACCTTCGCATTTCGTCGACTTTACTGTGCGGCGGCCAAAGTCGATGGTCCAACGCGCCCAGCACGCCAATGCATGGTCCAAGGCTAGCTGCTCCTTGAGCGTCCATTTCCTCTCCTCGCACTCAATATTCCCATCCTCTGGTGCCTCCGGATGGGCGTTCGCAGGTTCTGTGACTGGCTCGCCATGTAGGGGCAGGAACGGCTTGTACTGGAATAGCTGCCGTGCGGTACGACCCCGCCAAGTAGGTGAAATCCCTCCCAAGGTGCGTGTCTGCGTCCGGAGCACGTACTCGGTGTAGATCTCGCCATGAAGATGCTGGCACGGCACTGCAGGAGGCGGGTCCGGACTTTCTCGGCGGTTCCCTGTGGCTGAAGTGCTATGGACGATCGTGTCAGGCTGTTGCACCACGGGGAAGAAACGGGTAACGGATGGTGTCTGCGTTGTGCAAAGGCTCATCAGCCACATAGTAAGGCACTCTAGAATGCGAGGAAGTCCCCACACTAGTCACTAGTTTCGGGGTGAAGGTAATCTTTCCGTTCACCATTCTTCCCATACGAAACGTCTTAACCCCAGTGATGTGGCTGCAGGTTTGCCGGTGGCTCTCCCAGTTACCCCACTCAAATTTACGTGTTTTGTTGAGTTTGACCCATTTGCGGCATCCAAAACACTGAACGTGATGCGCCTCCACCACGTGCGCCCACTTATTCTCGGTAAGTGCGGCCTCCCGCTCACTGTCCGTCTTTCTTGGCCCCCGGCTTGGACCTGTGCCGATTTTACTCACCTTCTTTGGTGGTTCGCTATCTTCGGTGTCGGATAGCACATCGGATAGTACTCGTTTCTTCTCCCTCAGCTCTCCCTCATCAGAGGGTTGCTCTGGCATTGGAGCGTCCGTGGAAGGAGTCGATACGGCTATCCGCACACTCGGTGTATGCGGTGCGGCAGAGTTGCGGGCAGGCCGCGCGCTGCGTGGAAGTCTCGGTAAGTACATGTACGCATATCTGCATTCGAGATTGATACTTACGGTACCTTCCGCAATGCATGCAAAGCTCCGGCGCGTACAGATTCTACAGCGCTCTGTCCGAGGAGCGGGCTTCTCCAGCCATCCGCGAACGTTTGGAGAGCGATCATGGTGAACAGACCGCATGACCAACCGTCAATTTGGCGTTCGGATGGCTCCGGAGAGCACACGGTCGTCTTCATAGACTTCCAGTCCATGGCTGACATCCCGAGGAGCCCCTGTAGGTGCTCGATGCATCGCTTCAGGAGCTAGGTAACAGACATTGCAGATGTAAGTGACATTTTTGCGATCAATAACAATGCACTTACTGGTATTGCCCATCTAGCAGACTCGAGCTCGGGGATACTGTCGGCAATACCGCACTCTCGCGCCGAAGTATCGATCGAGAACCCAGTGTGCTGGGTCACCACCGCAAAGTGGGATCGCCCATCTTGGACGCGAAATGGCATATGCACGGTCGTTGTTTGGACACTGGGACCACAGGTGGGTGAGTTGAGTCATAATAACTGCGAAATTGTGTATCTTACTGCTGCAAGTAGGTGTTCTTCAATTGTTCCTGCATGGCCTCCATCCCGCACCTGTCCGCTCACGATTGCGGGAATCCACGATGAGAATATGCAGAAGTCGCTCTCCCGCAGCGACGAGTGCTCAACGACATCTTGGGCAACGGCGGCGAAGGCATCCAGTGTCGTCCCGGCTATCTTCTGGGTGCGATCTGGAAGAAGTGCTTGACTACAGAAGTCTATGTTGCGTATGCGACGCATAAGCGTGTCTGGCAGTGCATCCATGGTCGTAGACACAGTGTATGTCGAGCACGCGCAGACGGCGGGGGGAGAACAAATGATCGCCCTTCATTCCACGACGTTGGTTTTAAACACAATTTCAATATGACTAGTACAGGAGCATGGTAACTAAGTCTGACGATCAGGAACACCTGCGGTGGTGCTCGATCATGCGACGTTCGCTAGCCTCGGCCCTCCCTCACGCAAAGTCTTTGCCAAGGTTACGGGCGCTTATAGGGCGCCTATCCGTTTTGGGAAGGCAAAAAACGCAAGGAGAGACAAGGCTTATTACTATATATGGACATTTCGAAACGCAAACTTTGGCCATACCTTTGGTGGAGAGGCGTGGGTCCTTGCTTGCCGTATCCCGGGGATTTTAGACCCGAACGTCATAAACCGCCCGAACTTCGCGACGGAGTTGCACACCGTGCGCGAGAAGGCAGAAGAAGTCATTAAACAAGGCTGGGTCAAATCCAAGGGCTCCAAAGAGCCTGTGATGGCGACGGGCATTTTGGTAGTTGTTTTGAAGGGCGAAGGGAGGCGGATAAGGGGCGCTCCGCTCTGGTTGGTTATGGGCCAGGGAACCTTCAGCCGCGGAAGAGCGGATTGGTAGAATCAAACGGACACAATGGACGTATGGGAGGATATGACCAAGGACGGAGATTCTCGACAACAGTAGCTGATAGGAGGCAGTAGTCCGAACGAAGAAGCATGAGACGGTATTGCGGGATGTAAAGGAACGCACAGTCGCTGTGACACCGCGCACTGGCTAAGCAGTCGTCCACAACACCACACTCAGCGAACGCACTATGAATCTGATCCAGTTTGAGATAATCAGGGTGAGAAATATGTGGTAGGCGTCAGAATGTTGCATATCGGAACTGCAAGATTTTGCACACCTTTCGTTCCTTCTGACGTAGCTCCATGGAGCAATAAACTAACCATAGTCGGCTGTAGTTAGCCTACGCGGAAAGTACTGGGGTCAACAATGTTCCTGGCGGCACTGCGGCGCGTGCGACGTCGTGTAGTCTCGTTACAAGAAATCTTTCCGCCGGCGCCGGATAGCACAAGTCGATGATGAGGAAGAAGGCGAATCCATCAGAGATAGTAAGTACCACGAATTGTGACCAGACATCCCCGGCCACGCCCACGCTACACAACCAGCTGTCGCGTCTAGCTCATCGAGATATGGTATCATCTCCTCGCCCACGTCCTTGTTCACCCTGTCGCGTAGGGTAAGCATCGGGTCTAGGGTCTGCCCCAGGCCACCCGCAACAATGCGCCTCCTCGGGATCCCAGTGAACATTCCCGGCCTGTGCTTGAACTCGCAACCGACCCGAGGTTCAGGCAGGGGTCTGTGGCTCGCGAGCGCGCGAAGCTGGTATCGGCACGATAACGGGGTAGACGAAATCAGTGTTTATATTGGTAACTTGGAATGACACCGCTCGCGCAGGCCCAGTCGGCGGTCGAAGGGAGCAGTATGATGTATGATTCCGCCTGCGTTACCCATGTTGAACGCAAGCCTGTTGCTGCCAGTCGCCTATGAGCGGGAGATACGATATACATGTGAGATGCGTATAGTGACCTAGGATCTAGGGAGTATAAACGCGAATGTCACAGGACGGTGAATGGGGCCTCTCGACGACGCGTGTTTGATGACTTCGGCACGTTTCTCGCAAAGAGTGGCCGGGTGTGGACGTTCGATGAATATGCCGTTGCGATAGCGCGTGAGACTCGCAGTGCTTCGCAACCACTGGCTTCACGAGGTACAAGTCGCGGATAGAACGCAGCCAGCGCCGACATGCAAAAGAGGTGGAAGGCCTGCATCGGCGTCCTGGAGTGGGGCCAATGCGGAGCCTCGAGAGTGGGGATACCAGGCGATAGACCTCACGACGTAAATTGCTGGGAAGAAGGCCATGACCTGAGCGCAGCACTGGTATTGATGAACCCTCGGCTAGGTGCCATTTGGGCGATGGGTGAAACCAGTGGACTATACCATGAGAGCGATGAGCTGATACAGGCTGCCTGTATCAAGAGCTCGCCGCCGCGTCTCCTGTGAATAGCAAGAGCAGATTGGATGACAAGAGGACGGGGATGCCACCCTATTGTGAGTTCGGCATGTTACATGCTCACAGGCCCTCACTCCGTGGCCAGTCCAGAAGCATTGGGCCCCTGACAATTGGTAAGGAGGCCTGGTCCCCAGCCCGACTTGTTGTCCAGACGCGCCAGCCCATATGTACAGTGTCCGGATGGCAGCAGGCCTGCGACCATTGTACGCGCTGCAGCGAGCACCCTCTGAAGCGGTCCGCGACCGAGCTCGGCGGACACTCATCGCCTACTCCTCGACGTCCGGACGTGCATCAGGCCTTCGTCTGCCCTTTGTCCGGGCAGGTAGGAGCCCGAGACCTCCGTTCGCGCGACATGTGTCCAGGTGAGGACCAGGCATCCCACTGATTGTCGGGAGTCCTGGGAGAATGGGGTGTAAGCGATGGCAGCGACATGGAGGGCAGCAAAAGGTAGACCGCAGTAGATGATGCAAGACCCGCGAGCACCCCGCTACGAAGGGATGCATATGTGCTTGGCCTGGCTCAGCATGACGATACTGGAGTACTGAAGGGACATCTAGTAGCCCACGTTGCGTGAACACCAGTTGCGAGGACCTAGAGTCCACCACGATCTCGCCGTGAAGCAGTACCACCACTTCCCATAGCTGCCGCTCCCATCGCCGAGCCCTGAGTCGTGATATCCGTGTGTGTCAACTGCGCGAATGCCGCGGTGCGCCTTGGCCCACAAGTGAGACCTATCGCCGACTTGCGCGGGGAGGGTGATGCGCCGTGAGTGAGCCACAGTGCAGGCTGGTTGTTCCAACATGCCGTGAAGAGGGAGTGGTTGAGCTCGCGTGTCGCAGCGGGTGAGTGTCGGCAGTCGCAGTGAGGAGGAGGACGGCATTTCGAACTCCGCGTTGTCACATCACGAAAGCGCCTGGTCTGGTCCTCTTCTTCCTCCTCTTCCTCCTCCTCCTCTTCCTCCTCCTGCGCAGTGGGTAGTGCGGCCTCGGGGCAATCATACTTATTCAAGACGGTAACGTGGCCACCAAGCGGCAACTGTGCTCCGTTGATATTCCAGTACATGCCCGAGAGAGACATAGCAAAGGTGCGCTAAAACGCATCCAAGTCCCGCTCACGCTCTGATCGTGTGCTCTACAGGTTCGGCACTGCAACCTGGGAGTCACCTCAGGCTTCAGCGTCGGCAGGACACTGCCTGAAGCTGCGTATCGCAAGTAGCTCCTCCAGCTTTATTCCCTAGTTGAAGACAACCAGGAGTGCATCCGGGAGGCACACTGAGGCCGCGGCATCAGTTAGACTTGTGTGTGTACCGCAGTGAGCAGTGCGTTCTAATTGACGACATTTCCAAACTGAGTGCATGCTCGAGATCAACATTTGAACGTCGGATGGTGGTTCTCTCTGCTATCCTCGTCGGCGACGAGGATGGAGCCAAAGGCCGTGGTGCCCTTCATCATCTCCATTTCTTCTCATTATGCCGTTTTGTGCGTCCGTGCTCTCTCGTTACCAGTGACTATGTGTGTGACTAATTTCTGGCCCATCATGTGGTGGCCATTGCGGCTGGGAAAGTGGCGATGCTAGAGTCCCCCGAACTGACACCCGCATCGGCTGAGCTGCTAGCTAAGCTGATGCCGAAGTACCCGGAGACGACAAACGCAAGTGCAGATCGATTGGTTTGGGAACGTGGGCAATGAATGGCCTTAGCATCTCAGCATCTCACTGACGTTCTTCGTTTTCACATTCTCGAACTGCCTTTCCATCGCTGTTGAGTGCACCGAGGACTCGATTTTACTGTCTCCGAACCCTGACATAGCTTCACTTGCTTATATAGGAACCAATCGAGCCGCGAAGATTATATGTGAGGTGGCGCCAAAACATCTCTGTCAAGCTCGAGGTACGTGCAATTCTTCCAGGCGATTGTTGGAGATCGATGTGTTCAGTTCTCTGTCAACTTGGCGATATGCAGTGTCAGCTTCTGTGCAAGGGCATTTCTGATCAGCGTGGAACAGGGAAGAGACCTTGCGTAAGAGACTCAAATGCAACCTGAAGACGGCAGCCAAGCGGATCTGGTGGGGTAAACTAATCAATTCTGGGCAGGTAAATGTCTAGCGCTCGAGTCTCGACCCATGTCAGGCATTATTGAGCGGGCTTGTAGGTGTGTGTGTGTGTGTGTTTGTGCCCATAATATATTCTCGTGCCAGAGGACTTCCAAGATGAGTGCTTGGAGGCTCTCAAGGATGCTTAACACGTACGTTCTCGTGAAAGCTCCGGCAGGATCGCTGACGGTGGTATGCACTGTGTCTAGGTACAATGAGCTCCCGAAGACGTCTGGGCAGACGGGGCGGATTGAATGAGGGACACGTCGATCGGTCGGATGGGTCAGGTGGGCAAGACAAGGGGCGCAATCGTATTCAGAAGAGAGATCGACGTAGCCGCGCCTACCCTCAAGGGACGTTAAACGGGATGACTCCTTCATGAGCGATTCAGTAGCAAGGTCGCACTGCTATTGTCGGACGCTGACCATTCGCCACAGGGAGTTATTCGGCCCTCTGCTTTCAGTAGTCCCAGTTGATGATCTCGAAGCAGCCATTGCCTTTATCAACAGCATGTACTCCTACTTCGTCTACCTTTACATCGTTGTGAATGCTTACCTGTGGTTTCAGGGATGAACCACTCGACATCTACATCTTTTCGAATGGTGACAAGGTCAAGCGCAGAAGTTATTAACGTTTTCCCCGCTGTCAGATGACGCTATGCATTGCTTAGTCACGGACAGTACTCGCCGTGGCACGGTCAATGAAACGATCATACATGTCATGAGTGCGTATTTCTCACATATATGTAGCACCTCACTAAAACATTCTCTAGCAAATGATGCGCCGTTTGGTGGAGTTGGTGCCAGCGGTTGTAGGCACGCCATCTTGAACGTGAACCATGGGCTCCCGCGAGACATTCACATCAGGCCTCAGACGGGTACTCAACGGGAAAGGCTGCACTCGACCAGTTCACACGCGTCAGATGCACAGTGGACCGACCTTACTGGTGGAACGCGCTATCCCATCCTTTGGCTTACAAGATATGTAGGATGGAATATACAGAAGTGTCGGCTCGATACACTCCGTATAATGTACGTATATGGCAGCCCGTATACGCTTTTGATTATGCTCACACTTATGAATACACCCGAAGGCCCTCGGGCAGTCTTAACATGCTGCTGCACCCTCGCCTTCCGCCGCGAGATGGAAGACGCAGCAAGACGAGGACGTTAACGTGTTATCTCGGTCTCTGTCTCACGGGGGCTGCGTGTGCGATACTACTCCTGTAGGTGTATATCCGACTTCCGACGCAACTCTCGCTTGAAACATAGTTCGTGCCTCTACTGGGCCCGAAGGTCCGGATTGTGACGTGCTCTTGCCTCAGACCTTATGGAGCCTTGTGTAGAGGGCATTGTTTGCGACTGCTCCAAATAACGACAGGGCTGTGCGGACAGAATGGAAGCTTTCAGCCCCTTCCTTGATGTTATCCTTGATCTCCTATGAATTTCCGCAAACGATGTGCATGGCGGTTCAGAAGCTATACACCACTACAGCCTACGGAAGCACGGGGAGGAGGGAGGGAGGAGGTGCATCTACCTAGGATCACGGCGCTTGCCCGGATCTTAGACTAGCTACGGCATCCGCACGGCGAATGTGTGTGCGCCTTCGAGTTCGCTCAGGCGAGCACTGTATTTAGGCACACACGCATCGATGTCAGCATACGCCGAAAATATGCTGGATAGCCCCATGGTGCCGGAAGGGGATAGGTAAGAAGCTCGAGTACCTTCTCATCCGACGAACACGAATTGCGTTGCCGACTAACCGACTACATGTAGAGACAGGAGGAGGTTCAAGCTCAAAAATAATTCAGCCCCCGGTCACTGACAAACCTTGCTAGGTAAACCATAATAAGCACACTGGCCGGCGATGCGCCAACGCTCCACCTAACGTCAACGGCGGTGAGACGAGCCAACCCTGAGAACGCTGATATCCGTCATGTGTATCATGTGGTACTCCGAATTGACCTCATGGTGACCGACCGGGGCCCGCTGAACTGACATCTCTTCCCCTCAATCGGAACATTGGACAGCGATGCGAGATCGCAGCCCTCAGGCTAAGCGACAAAGTTCAGTAAAGGGCGGACTATGTGGTAGCACAGCGTTAATGGGTGCGTGTATGTACCGTGACATCCGTCGTCCACGCTTCTGGCCGCTCGCTGTCCTCCGTGAAACACTCTTCGTGAAATATGAAGCACTCACGGACATAGCCTTACTATTGATGCCTCAGTCTCAGAACCGTTTTCATTAGCAGTATTGGAGGTGGGTGCTATTCGTTCACTTGCGCTATGTTTCTCCTTGCTCAGAGTGAAGATTCCTGTGTCACAATAGAATTGGTAGTCCTTTGACAACGCTCATTTCCCTGAAGCCCAGTATTGATCCGCGGCTTCAACGAGCGACCAGTGTGATGCCAATCTTAGTAGTCGAGGTGAAACGCTACTACTGCGAGAGATGTAGCAATGCCTCACGGTCGAGTCGAGGCCAGGGAGTCAAGATGAACTTATGACATGTGATCCTCAGATAACAGTACCACTGTGACTTTCCATGAGCTGTGGCGACAACTAAGGAGGAGGAGATGTACGTTATGATTCATTCACCGACTGAAGGTGCGTTCGCCGACCTCGGCGTCTTGACAGTAACAGTGTTTTGACATGTAGCGGCGTAGCCTGCAGTAGGCTAGCGTTGATGTCTGTTGATGATATGTGGCTTGATTCATCACTGCTGCTGATCCGTCGTGGCCGCTCCCCCTTGCTCGGAGTAGCTCTGACCTTTTGCGTCGGGCTGAATTTGAAGATGGGCGGTACCATACCCGGAATCATAACAGCACTGATGAAGTATAGCTGTGAAACCTTATAAGTAGAGGCCTCTACCAAGACACTACAGCTGACAACCGCAGAACATGTCACTGTCATCCAGCCAGATAGAATCTTTGCTCGGAACGCGCTACGTTGCAGGTGAGTGGTTAAGGCTGATAGCGCAGACGAATTCTCATGTTATTCAATAGGGGCCTCAGTCACGCTCATGCTTTACGAGCACTGGTTGAATCTCGACAAAGAAATTAACCTCGTCTGGCAAGCCAAGAAGTGGTCTTTTCTGCCTACCTTTGTGCTTGTGGATATATACATGCGGGAGATTGGGATACTATTCATGGCGATTGGTAGTCTGTTACTGCCCATTCAACATACATCGACTCACTGTCCTCCAGTAACCAGTGGTTATACCGACTTGTCAACTGAGGTGAGAACTTGTTCACTCTGCCGAGAGACCGCGTGTCTTGATGAGGATTGCATCACTACATAGATGTGCGTATCCCGCTCAGTGGCGCTTCGATTACCATTCACTCGTGTAGCTAACTAGACATACACAGTTGCTTGTCATTCGTTAAATTTGTTGTGTTCTACGGAGTGCTGACTACGGCTTCTCTTCATTGTAAGTTCAAGTTCGTAAATACACACCAAACTGATTCTGATAAGATAACATCAGCCACAATTCTTTACAGAGTCTACACACTATGGGACAAGCAGAAACTCGTGGCGTATACGATGCTAGTGGGGTTTGCGACGTGTTTCTTGGCAACTGTTGCTCTCTCTGTCCTCGCCGGAATACACGAACTGGGTACGTGTCTTCGGTATAGTTGCTGTCCTAACTCACACTTGCTACCAGGAGGGGTGCGGTACATCGAAAAAGCGAACGCATGCTCCTTCCAGCACAGAACATATTTTGCTGTGGGAGTTTGGGCACCAATGGTGAGTGCATATACACAAGTCCCTGACACTCGATGTAACGACATATAACAGGTGCTCTTCGATTTCTGTGTACTCATTATCTTGCTCATTCGTTCCTTGGGAAATCCGAGGCGACAAGACTCCCAGCTTGCAGTCCTGCTCTACAGAGACGGATTTGTGATGTTTCTAGTAAGTTAAATTGCACCACTCAATTACGTTCTTGCTAAACCAATGATAGGGATTCTTCGGTATGTGGCCTCATTCATTTTCGGTTGCGTTCAATCTGATGCTCTCGTTGGTCAGCTTCACGCTTGGCCAGGTTCATTCCGAGTATTTTCGTCGAGGTGCACAGACAGCTTGATATTCGAAAACTTTTTTACTGAGCAGTCCGACAGGCTGAACAAGTCCTCGTATGGCCGCTGTGAGATATTTTATATTGTATGGAAGCTTAGCGAAATCTCACGACACTCTCTACAGCTTAACATGGGCGCTGGATGGAGTCCTTTCACGCCGGCTTCTGCTACGTGTGAAGCACATCGAAGCTAACACTGGGCATGTGTATTTGTGGCAACCAACCGATACTGAGACTCAGCCTCGCGCAGGCAGTCTCAGCCTAATGTCATCTGTACAAGTATGGGAGGAAGTGGAGATGAAGTTGTTGTAGACTCATTGCTTCATTTCATCTTTAACGGTTAGTCACACGGTATTTATTAGAGAACTCAATCAAATCGCGCGACAAGATTATATGTAAATCCTGTTACCTGCATCACGATGAGTCACGTCGTATCACAATACATTATCACGTGTGACATTACACTACTGAGATCAGCTCACAACGAGGATGACTACTTCGCATCATCTTGTATTTAAAGCCGAAGACCTCAGAGCACGTCCCACCCCATCATCCATCCCATCATGGCTTCCTTTTGGCATCCGTCATTCGACGCTCGCCCCGAGCTCCTATCGCTAGAAGAGCGTGTCCTGGTGTCGTATGATAGGGCAACGGCGGTCCTGCAATCGTGTGGTGCGTTTGTTGATCACATATCGAGAGATTATTCGCCGACGCATACAACAGAGCTGGGCGTACATGATATCCAAGCAAGCACACGCGCCTTCATTGATATGCACAGGCACCCAATCATGGCAGTTGACGCGGCATGCACGAATATCCTCGCATGCAGCATCAACCTATTTGTCGGAACTCTCATACAGGCACTGCCTCGTCGGCCGGAAACGTTACCCATAATTCTGCAGGCCTTGAGGGGTGAAATCTTCGGGAACTTTCTACTGACGGAGGTAGATCATGGTCTGGACATCATGAGTCTAGAGACTATCGCCGTGAAGGTTGAAGATGGTTTTATACTGTCGACACCCACGCATGGGTCGCGCAAGTAAGTCCTGAAGCGTTATATCTAGCAATAATGCCTTATATCTTACTACAGGTTCATGCCTCCAACGACACCTCACCCGAGGGCTACCAAGTATGCAGTGGTTTTTGCACGGGTTCTAGAAAATAACAACGACCGTGGAGTTCACCCGTTTCTGGTGAAGACTTCAGAGGCGGGACGTATGTGCCCCGGAGTCTCCGCAATTCTACTCCCTCCCAGAAGCGGGACATGCCCACTCGACTACGCAATCACTTCCTTCGACAATGTCAAACTTCCATTCCGTGCGTTCCTCGGATCTACCTTATCTCCCACCCATGACCATCATGCTACGCTCATGACGTACATCGGGAGGATAGTCAATGGTCAAATTGCTGTTACGATGGTTGCCTTGACCGGCCTCAAGATTGCTTCGTATCTTGGTGTAGTATACTCCCTCAGAAGACAGGTACGAGGACCCAAGGGACTCATGCGTCCCATCATACAATTCCGAACGCAGCAGCTTCCTGTGCTGTACTCTGTTGCCATTGCACATGTTCTTATAGCGTGGGCCGAGGACGTTACACAATCCCTCCAGCATTCACAGGGGGAAGACACTGCCCTTCGAGGACAGGCTGTAATTTTCAAGAGTACCATTCTCAGACTTGCGATATCGTCCTTCAGAGCCGTAGGAGAGCGCTTGGGCACTCAAGGGACGTTCGGTCATAACTTCATAAGCCAAATCGAGGTGCGTGATCTCGGCTAGGATACGCGCAACACTTATGAACGTACGTCGCAGATGGACGCACGAGGATTCGTGATAGCGGAAGGAGACATAACGACCACCTCAATTCGTCTCTACTCTGAGCTTCTGCAGAAAAAGCGCAAGCTCCCAACTCTTATCCATCTTGATACCCTCCTCGCAAAGCATGCGATGGGAATCTTTGCTCGGAGCACGAAGGTCTTGGAGGGTCTCGAGGGCGGGCATCGCGATCCCCGGTTCAACAGGTTGCTGCTTCCCCAATGTGAGCGGGGAGTCCTCGCTCTCGGGTGCAGTCAGGCGTACTCTAGTGCTCTCGAGCATGAGGTCCCCCTTACTCTTCTTAATCTGTTTGAATGCGCATCCATTAGTTTGGACCCAGGATGGTATTCCGAGGAACTCAATCTCGGGGAGGAGAAGCGCCTCATGCGGGAGGACGATGCAGTGCAAGCTGCCCTCCCGCATCTACAGGAGTATGTCGATGCTCTGAACATCTCCCAGATTGCTCCTGTGCCAATGACGAGCGACATCGCATGGAGTACTTGGGTGGATTATCTACAGATATACTCGGACAAGGTAAGTCAATATCCCATTGGATCCTCGATGTTATTCTTTCGTTTAACATGCACTTTGTAGAAAGAAGATGATGTGTCGTACCCCATGGCACAGCCCCGTATGGCTCCTAAGCTGTAATGCGATACCGCTCGTAACTCTGCGCCATCCATTATCGAGAAGGGTCAACGCTTATAATCGTCTATATAACAGCCCGCATGCGAACATCACTCTTAATCGTCAACAATCCACTTCCTGGATCATGATGTGACTGTAGCACGTCCGAGATCATACGAATCAGTATGTTTCATGACTCATCAGGCCCTGTCTCTATGTAAGACTCGCGGGAAGAATGCTCTTGCGATTGAGCTCAGACCGCTTCTACTTGCAATCAATGATTGTAAAGAGGCAGCTGCACGTCAAGAATCGCTCCTTTGCGAGTCGCAGCTTACTAGATTGCGGCATAACTTCGTGTTATAACATGTGACTTGTAATGGAAATGAGGACTGTAGACATCATGGCTCAAATATTCGTTCAAACATGTGCTTACCACGTCGGCCCAGCATAGGTGCTGCTCATACCATAGCGACCTATCCACAGATATTGCATCATTGCCTTCGTGAGGCGATATTGGGCCAGGGGCTTGACACACTGCTCGCCATGTCGTAGTCACAATGCTTTCGTGGTATTTCCTGGAAGCTCATGCACTCTCCGAATTATCGGATATTCTCCTCACTATGTACACGCGGCCCTTTTCCGGACAGATGTCGATGAGCACCTTCACCACATGCGTGTTTTGAGCCTATCCGCGACCGAGAGACCGCACATTAACACAATCACGGTGACTCGGACCCTGTCCAAGGCTGTTCCATCGGCGATACTACCGCTCATGGCCCTCCTCTCAACGCAGTGCACCGTACTATGTTCCCATTCGTCACATTTTCCAGTCGCCAATCTATGACATGGGCTGCACAGATGGCGTGTGTGCGACGAGCACGGCGGGTCCTTCGAGCTGTGAAGAGTTCTCTTAGCTGACACTGGGGCCGTGCCGGTCGAAGTCACGGTAGTAAGCGATTCTAGTCGTTTCCAGCCGACTCTGATCTGGTCACTTCGGAGCCTGAGTTATTGAGACCTTCAGGGTCTGCCATGCCTCAGGCCTCAGGCCTCAGTTTTCACAGGCAAGCCTGATGATAAGCTCCGCACTTGGTGACGCGTACAGAGGCGCTGCATCGACGAGGAAGGGCCCTGCACATCATTTTGTACACGGCAGCGCTCATGGGGGAAAGAAGTCAACCTCAACAACCAACATCTGGGGACCTCGGAGAAGCCAGGACATATGCATCATCTGGCAACAATCGATATCGCAGAGAAGTTCGCTCGAGCCCCAATTCGGTTTTAGTACGCCACGTCCGGTCGGTCGGACCTTCGTGATCGTCGTGGAAGATAGGAGCGGTTTTCACTGACTAACTGCACTGCTCGGTCATTAATCATTCACTGGCGGGGCACCCGGATAACTGATAGTTTGTTTCATCCGTTGATTATCTTCGCTGTTGATATCTTCCTACTCATACGTGTGTCACCTAGGCTATATCGGACAGATTACCAATCATCGCTCCGAGTCAAGCCCTGTACATGACAAGAACGTCGATACCGGTGGGCGGCCCGGGGCGACAGTTGGCAGGTGAGTAGCTGCACCGGCTGCAGTCTGCACTGGCGGGGGTCACAGTATGCCAGTGTGCGCTCGTATACGGCGACTCTGATGCGGTGTGGTCTCACAGTATGACCGTGATCCGACCGTACCACGGAAGGGTACGTATTTTGGGTGTAGCGCTGACAGCGTCACAAATGCCAGTGAGTTCTCCGGGGAGTTCAAACTCCGCTTTGTTAATGTGTTTGTATTTAATTATGATGGAACTGATCATGAACTCTCAGGCATACTTCCGCCTAGAAGTAGTCACTGCCGCAGAATCTGGCTTTACCAACTGTCTCTCTCCCTCATTATCTCTCCTCGTTGCGTTTTGTCTCTTCAAGAAATGGATGCCGATAATTCGAAGGAAATGTCATCGGTAGTCACCTTAATGACGACTGACGTCCCTCGATCCGAACGACAGCCAGCACCCCCCCATGTCCCTGATGGAGGCTTATGGGCCTGGCTTGCCGTTGTTGGAGGGCAAGTATCTGACTAGCTAGTTATCTGATTGACACTAATGTGAACCATATAGAGCCCTTGTCCAGTTCTGCACGTTCGGTTATGCTAGTTCGTTCGGAGTGTATCAAGCATACTATGTGCTAGAAGGCGGTTTCTCGTCCTCCGATGCGAGTTGGATTGGATCTCTACAGGTATTCCCTTCCCTCCGACTATCATTTGCCGTCGCTTGATGAATCTGAAATGTATAGTTCTTCCTTCTATTCTTCATGGGCCTCCCTGCCGGGAAGCTTTTCGATGCTGGATACTTTCGACACCTGCAAGTCGGAGGTACCCTCATATATGCATTTTCGTAAGTGACAATACATAATCGTGACTTACGCTCTGCCGTTGATGTAGAGAATGGATGTGGACTTCTAGTCTGTTCATGTTATCTCTCGCTAACCCACGCAGCTACTACCAGATCATTCTCTCCCAAGGCGTTGGGATGGGTATCGGAAGTGGGCTCTTGCTCGTGCCTGCTATATCGGTCCAAGCACATCACTGGCGGAAGCACAGATCTCTAGCAATGGGTATCGTTCTTGCAGGTATTGTGTACTTCATTGTTGTTATCATAAATTCGCACTCATTCTCACTGTACTCAGGAACTTCGTGCGGAGGGATCGTGTATCCAATCATGCTAAATCAACTTATCCACCATTCAACTGCTGGCTTCCCGTGGGCAGTTCGGGCCACGGGATTTCTTAGCTTGGCTTTACTGATCGTTGCAAGTTGTATCATGACCACACGTATGCCTCCAAAAGTACACGCCTCTGAAGCGCAGATCAACTTCAAGGCTGTGCTCACAGACTGGGCCTATCTGTCAACGGTAGCTGGGTATGTTGGCTTTGATTTGACGAATACCTTTACTGAAGTTACGCTACTAGTGCTTTTCTGATATTATGGGGCTTGTTCTTCCCATGTGAGTAATCTGGTAGTCGATATATGTAGTTCCCGGTGATAAAGCTGTTCTCACGACTGCAGATTTCTATCTGCAGCTTTGGTCAACACTTCATGGGAATTCCTCTACATTTTCATTCTACAGTGTATGTATGTTGTATATCATCACCAGATATTGCTGTGCTCATGAGAATATAGATCGCGATCCTCAACGCCGGCTCATTTGCTGGAAGACTCATACCAAATGCACTAGCTGACGTTGCTGGTCGTTTCAACGTTATCTGTCCAATTGCGTTCATCTCAACGGTGTTACTGTTCTCAATGTTCGGTGTGAAATCGATCGCAGCTGTAACAATATTTGCGCTTCTCTATGGCTTCTTCTCCGGCGCAAGTGCGTTCATATATTTGACTCTCGTGGTAAATCATGCTGACGATTTCTCAGTTGCATCTTTGTACGCACCAGTGGTTGCTGGCATGGCGCGCCATCCATCCGAGGTTGGGTTAGTAGAACCATGTTAGATAGGGGTAAAAGGAACTGATGAAGTTTCTGTAGGTTGAGGATAGGCTTCGCCTATTTTGCTGTATCCTTCGCGATTCTTTTTGGAAGCCCAATTGATGGTGCACTTCTTGGTCGAGAGAGGCATTGGGATAAGTCAATCATATTCAGCGGGGTAAGTATAGGCACCTACCGAGTCTCTCAAATGATGCTCATCATTCGAATAGGTGGTGATGCTCTGTGGTAGCTTCGTCTTGCTGCTCGCAAGGTACATGTTCGTGCAATCGCGTGGGCTCCACATGCGGGATAAGGTCTGAAGAGGGAACTGGGACTTTTCGTCGATTACTTAACTCAGCTGGAAAAGTGTATTAAACTCGGAGCATCTGACTAGCAGACGAGGCGCGTTCCCTTTCATGATCACCAAAGGTAGTGGAACGGCTCACAAATTCATGGTTATGGCTAAATGCACAACTCACTTTCGTGATCAGCTCAACAAGGAGCAAGCCGTGAGTGAACATCACTCTCAGAGCCTGCAGTTATCGCTAAAACTTGTGGGCTTGACATTGGCGACTACATTTTCGTTCATTGTCACACATTGGAAGCCGGATAATGACGAATCTTCAGGGAACCCGTCGTGGGTCCCGCTTAAGGCTCCAACTATATCATATATATACTGTATATATACAGTTTATACTGTATACTATATCCATGTATGTACTTAGGGTTTGTGCTTGTCTCCTCCATCCAACCTTCCTCTGTCGAAATGATATTCTAGATGACAGATTATACCACAGATAGAACACGGCTCCCAGCATTTGTGCCTGGATGACTCGATTTTGCAGCTCTACTAATAGAGCATGTCTCGATTTATGTGACTACTTTGCAGTTGACAACACTGTGGTTAGAGGTTTCTTTATTGAATGCTGATGGGTTGTCCCTTATGTGTATGTGGTTTCCATATGCATGGAACAACCAGACATACATTATATGAATGGCTGTTACACAATTTATGCAGAAATACATCATGTCTGGTCATAACTGACATACTTACATCATAACCGGGATTTAGATACAAGGAATATACACTTATCACATAAGGCTTTGACGAGTGCAGCAGCTAGATCAGATAATCAGCCTGTCGGTTGCTTGTGTACCTATGAAGCACATCTACCAAGCTCATCCGGTGCCTCCTGAACAACCTGAAAATGTTGAACTTCTACCATTTCAGATGTTATCTAATCAGGCTCTCCTGATATGGACTTATCTTGTGTTCTGCTACGCTATGTAGATAACATTCCTTTTGCTCATTATCTCATCTTCTGTGGATTAGATAACTCACTCCAGACCTCTGGCCTCTACCGGCCTCCACTCCTTATCCATGTGATAATACTGGTGTTGAAAAGAGTGAAATGGAGTGGCTGTGAAGGCTAATGAACGAACCTGTGAGGGGAACTGCTAGAGGGATCCCGTTAGGCACACAGGAGAGCAGAGGAAAGAACGATTACATTAGAGGGCATCTGAGCCCAGTATATATACATGAGAGGAAGGCATTTGATTGTACAGTATGCCTATCAGATGAGGCCTGAGTCGTGAGTCATCATTGTAAGCTTCATGAGTAAGTGTTAGTAAGACAGTAAACAGAACTATAGATAACCATCAATATCATATGACAAGGGAGCAGAGTTCCGATACCAAATGGAGTACCAAATGGATACCAAGTGGAATGCCAAATGGAACTCGGTATAAGCTATCTATAGATAAGAACCAAAAGGAATGTAATCTACGTACAGTAGCATAGCAGAACACAAGATGGGTCCTTATCAGGAGAGCCTGATTAGATAACATATGAAATAGTAGAAGTTCAACACTCCCACTTGTTCAAGACACTATGACCATGCCAGTTGACATTCAAAGCTTCTCTATTCCAGAGAGAGGAACGTTCTGTTGAAAGGAGTGATAGGGAGTGGCTGTAAAGGCTAGTGAACGAACCTATGAGGGAAGCTGCTAGAGGGAGTCCTGTTAGGCACACAGGAAAGCAGAGGAAGGAACAATTATATTAGAGGGCATCTGAGCCCAGTATATATACATGAGAGGAAGGCATTATCTGATTATACAGTAAGCATATCAGATGAGGCCTGAGTCATGTCGAGTCATAATCATAAACTAAGTGAGTCATCATGAATCAGATTATGAGTTATCATAAGATCTTAATCCGGATCACTGAGTGGATACCGAGTGTATACCGTAGTGAGTCTGAATGGAGTCCGAATGGATACCGAATGGATACCGAATGGATACCGAGTGGAATGCCGAATGGAACTCGGTATAATCAGCTATCTATAGATAAGAAGAAAAGGAATGTAATCTACGTATAGTAGCATAGCAGAACATAAGAAAAGTCCTTATCAGGAGAGCCTGATTAGATAATGTATGAAATAGTAGAAGTTCAACATGTTCTTGGTCAACACATCTGCAAGCTGGTCTTTGCTTGCAACAAAGAAAATGTTGGTTTCACCCTTCTCGTAGAATTCTTGAATGAAGTGATACCAAATTTTGATGTGTTTTGTGCAGCGGTCCACGGCAGGATTAACCGCAAGGAAAATGCTTCCTTGATTGTCCAGACACAAGGGAGTAGGAGCAGTCATATTGTCACCGAGCTCTTGTCCGAAGTTCCTAAGCCAAGCCATTTGACGACATGCATCAGAGGCAGCCTTGTACTCTGCTTCTATTGAAGAGAGGGAAACAGTGGGTTGACATCTGGAAACCCAAGAAATGACACAATTGGCCATGAGGAACACAAAGTCGCTTGTGGAGTGCCTATTGTTGTGATCTTCGGCCCATTCCGAGTCTGAATAGGCAATTAACCCAGAGTTGGAAGCACCATTGTAACAAAGTGCATAGTGTTTTGTTCCCTTGAGATATCGCAAGACATATTGAGCAAGACGCAAGTGTTGCTTCGACGGGTTCGAGGCAAATTTGGCAAGTCTTGTTACAGAAAAAGCGAGATCAGGCCTAGTACCAAGCATAGCATAAATGATGCTACCAATAATACTCTGGTACTCAGTACGGAACACATCTGTTGCGGTTTCCGTGTTCTTCTCCAAAACTGAACCAGCAGGTAGAGGTGTCTTTGCAGGCTTGCAATTAGACATTTGAAACCTCTCCAAAACGGTATGAACGTATTCAGATTGATCAACTAGAATCTGTCGCTTTTGACGATCACAACAAATTCTGAGTCCTAAGAAACACTCTACTGGTCCAAGATTGGTCATCTGGTACTCTTTCTTGAGATGATTCTTTATTTGTGCAATGAATGACTTAGAATCTCCAAGAAGTAATAAGTCATTGACGTAGAGTACTACATAGCAGACTTGACCATTGGTTTTACTGGAGTAAACATAAACTCCGGCATCCGAATATGTCCGTATGAACCCTTGGTTCAAAAGAGTTCGATGGATCTTAGCATTCCATTGACAAGACACTTGCTTGAGACCATAGATGTGACAACACAAGGTCTAGTCACAGCCTAACAATCTACTGCAAACCCGGGACGTTCGACTTACTGATTCTTATCTGAAACTGAAAGGGAGTCAGAGACTCAACCTTAGGGCTAGAGACAAGTATACATTAGTGTAGAAGAAACTAGTACAGGGGGCACCCTGCTCATCTAGAGACAAGAGGTCGAAACTGAGTCTCTAGGGGAGCAGGGGGTGGTCTTTATATACAGCCCGTGTTTAGGGCAAGCTATCTACAATGGTCCGTGCGCAGAGCGTCGTGATTGGGTCGGAAGGGTGTGGAATAATGCGGAACTGCCTTGGCGTGATGGACAAGGTCGCGAGGCTTTTGGCCGATGACCGAGGCTGTGCCCGAAGGCCGAGGGTGGACTTGGAGGCCGAGGGTAGACTTGGAGGCCGAGGGTACACCGAGCGCTGGGCGCTTTCATCAACTCGTGACAGTACCCCCCTCCTAAGGGCGCATGACCTCATGCGTGGCGCCCAGCCCAAGTTCCCAACCCGACTGATGGTGAACTGATGTCAGGGGTTCTGGGACTGGCTTGAACTGCAGGGCTTCAAAAACCGTTGCCGACACACGGCGTGGGGCGGATGGGTGCTGGTGATGGAATGCCTCCACTAGGCGACGAGCATTGGCCACGTTGCGTGCCGGTTCCCAGGATGTGTGCGAGTCGTCATAGCCTTTCCACTTGACCAAGTATTGGAGTTGCTGCCTGAAAATGCGTGAGTCCTTGATCTGCTCAACCTCGTATTCCTCCTCTCCTTCGACTTCGATTGGTGGAGGTTCTGTGGGCATTCGCCCTGGGATAGGGCTGTTCTTGTACGGGCTGAGCAGTGATACGTGAAAAACTGGGTGGACCGGTACGGATGGGGGCAGTTTCAGCTCGTAATCCAGGTCACCAGCGCGGCCAATGACCTGACGAGCAGGCTATCTTACGCAGTGTAGCGGGTCGCTAACTTACCTGGTTGGTTAGCTGTGAGGCTTGATGCACGCAAAGTTGCTGTTGAGCGACTTGGGATTGTACTATGCTACAGGGGTCCTTATATACATGTAGGAGACCGTCTGACTAAGCTACTGTATAGTACCAATCCCGATGCATGTGATTCTATCTACAATGCATGTGTTACTCCTGTTACCCGGAGTACCGGTGTGTGAACTCGGCTGCCTAGTTAGGCGCTCTCTATTGTTCAACACTCCCCCTTGCTAAGTGCAGCGGTAGATGCGCACAAGCATCAAATGGCGCATAGTGCAGCCGACTACATTGGACTTTTAATCATAGAATCTTAGTCCAAGCATTCCTCTGAATTTGAGAAATTTGATACGACCCAAGTTCTTAGTGAACAAGTCTGCCGGATTGTCATCAGTGCTTACATAGAAGACTTCGACTTTCTTGTCTTCTACTAGCTCCCTCACGTAGTGGTAGCGAATGTCAATGTGTTTAGACCGACGCTCCGTGATGGGGTTGGAGCTAATAAATATTGCTCCCTGATTGTCCGAGCAGATAGGCAGCGGGCCGAGCTTGTAGCCGATCTCCTCCAGGAGCATCTTTATCCAGGCTACTTGTCGCGAGCAATCACTCAGCGACATATACTCAGCTTCAGTGGATGACAGGGCAACTGTCTTCTGTCTTCTAGACAGCCAACTGAACGCGCCGTTCGCGAACTTTAAGAAGTGCCCAGACTGTGACTTTCTGGCCTCTGGGCTGTCTGCCCAGTCAGAGTCAGTGCACGCCAATAATCCATTTCCGCTTTGTCCTTCATAAACTAGCACATAGGATTTTGTACCAATTAAATAGCGGCAGATATACAGCACTCTGTTTAAATGGTCCTGTGACGGATTTGCTGCAAATTGCGCAAGTAATGTCACAGCGTAGCAAATGTCAGGTCGAGTTCCAAGCATTAGATATAGCAAGGAGCCGATGACGGTCTGGTACTTGCTTCGAAGAGCTGGGTCAGCTGTGCCAGTATTGGCAACAGGCTTGTATCCAGCAGGGAGTGGAGTTGGCGCAGATTTCGCGTTCTGCATGCCACAGCGCTGCAGTACCTTCTCAAGGTAGGCGCATTGATCCAGATGGATTTCATGGCCTTTCCGAGTTATGCACATGCGCAGAAATTCCTTGACGTCGCCTAGGTCGCGACACTCCCACTTCTTCATGAAGCGGTCCTTTAATGAAAGGACTAGGGTCTTGTCTTTGCCACAAAATATGGCATCGTCCACATAGACGATGATCAGCATGAAGCGACCATCTTTTGTCCTATAGACAAATATTCCGGCATCGGATACAAGGCGTTTACAGCCAAGTTCCTTTAGGGACTCATTGAGGGTGCGCCACCACGCAAGCCCTGCCTGCTTAAGTCCATAGAGAGCGCGAAGTAACCGGAGTACTTTGTGCTCTTGGCCTGGTACTGCGAAACCTTCAGGCTGCTCCATATATATTTCCTCGTCGAGCTTGCCGTAGAGATAGGCATTACGGACGTCCAGTCCGGAGACGTGCATATCCTCAAGCGCAGCTAAGGCGAGGATTAGGTGTACAGTCTCAAAGCGTACAATGGGAGAGAAGACCTGATCATAGTCAAGACCTTCAATCTGGGAGTAACCCTTGGCGACCAATCTGGCCTTTTTACGACTGTCAGTTTTGACGTCGAATACCCAGCGGTTCTTGGTGACCTTACGTCCCTTGGGACGATCAACCAGTTTATAGACATTGTGTTTGCGAAGTGCCTCAAGTTCTTCGCGACACGCTGTCATCCACTCCTCAAGCTCCTTTTTGGGTAGCTTTAGTATATCGCGGAATGACCATTCTCTCGGGCTGGTCCCGTCTGGTAGATCGTTGTCGAGGGTGGGTAGTGCTTTTGCAAGCAGCAACTCGACTAACTTAACTCCCCCTTCCCAGCATAATTCTGCCAGTAGTAACTCAGCGCTTTGTGCTTCATCCTCATCGGATGGGGCGGACTCGACAGGTTCGTCACGTGGAGGAGGATTTTGCGCAGAACTAGGTCCGGGAACCTGTTGTTTTTGCTGCCTTTGTGGTCCGGCTTTGGTACGGGAGCTACCCGCATCCTCACCGACCATCTTTTTCCATCTCCCCTGATTTTCGATGTCCTTTACTATGTCTTGGGGCTTCCGCTGCTCACCATAGACATTACCTCTACGAGTTACTGGTCTCTGCTCCCTTGCTGAATGTCGCGGCTCCACTGGGGGCGCAGGGTGTTCAACCAGTGCATGGGGCAGCGGTACTGGGTCTGCGGGCGCATCTTGCTGCTCCTGTTCATCGTCATGAACATGACCGTTTCCCCTTTTAGGAAGGTGATGTTTTGGATGATCATCGTCGTTATCCTCATCTACCTGAGGTGTGGTGTTTGGCTGATCCGCTGGGATCATTTCTTCTCGAGGTGGCCAAACTCGAGTTGTGCCTCGACGATTTGTCAGAGGACACTTAGGAAACATTGTTTCGTCAAACATCGCAGTGGATGATCTGAACAAAACATTATCTGGTGCTCTCATGAAGAGCCATCCGCCAGTGCGTTCCGTAGAGCCATCTCCCCCAAGATAAATCATCAGCTCCGATTTGGGCGATAAACCATTTTTTCTAACGTCCTTGGGTATGAAGACGTACGCACCGCAGCCGAAAACGCGCAGGTGCGCCACAGATGGCGGTTCACCGTGTATCAATTCGTAGGGGGTAAGCCAATTAAGGCGACGAATTGGTGTCCTGTTGTAAACATGGACAGCATGATCCACAGCGCATTCCCACCAGGATGGAGGTAGACAAGCATCATGGCGCATTGCCTCTGCTTTGTCCATGAGCGTCCTGTTGAAACGCTCAGCTCTGCCATTCTCCTGAGGAGTATGCGGCGAGCTTTGAAGGATCTCTATGCCATTATCCTTTAGAAGGTCTTTGAATGCAGTGGATACATACTCTCCCCCTGCATCAGACATCCACTTCTGCACTGTCTTTCCATATTTGGTTTTTACCATGGCTAGGAATTGCCTTGTGGCTGTAATTGCTGCAGATTTCTTGCGCAAATTTACAGTCCACGCGTGCGATGTGGCATCATCATAGTACAGTATGTAGTACTTGTACTTATGATAGGAGTCTACTGGGAAGGATTTTAAATCCGAATGAATAAGTTCAAATGGTACCTTTGCCCGGTAGTTGGACGGTGGGAATGACTTAGAGTGCATTTTCCCTTTTGCGCATCCTTGGCATATTGGTGAGTCCTTAGGAATCTCCACCTTTCTGGGAAAACCAGATGTATGCTCCTTCGCCTTTGCAAGCACATCCTTTGAGGGGTGCGCAAAACGGCGATGCATAGTCGAATAATCGACTTCATTTACATTCAGATAAATACTCTGAACATTTTCACCCGATTCAGCCACGAGGGTGAAGGTGGTAGTGTCCGGGTGCTGCGGTGTAAACCTGAATAAAGGTTTCCGCGCTCCTGGCTCATACAGACTGATATGCTGCACTGTTGCGCGCAAGTCTAGTCCGTCTTGGAGGAACATCCCTAATGACAAGAGACGAACCGAGCAAATCTCCATATAATAGACAGGATATAGGCGCGTCTGCAGCCATTGTTCGTCTATTTGGTAGTTTAGGAACACAGTTCCTTTAGCAATAATGCTTCCTACCGCTCCTTGTTGTGCCGTTTGGGTACGGATAGGAGTCTGGAGATACTCGAATTCCGAGAAGTCTCTTATGTCATTCGTAATGTGCAAAGATGCACCTGAGTCCAGTAGCCACTCATTCGCTGAGAAGCGATTTTTTCCTTTACCCTTACAACGTGAGCACGCAGCATAATCGCGCGAATGGATACATTGTACATTTTTTAAGCCGCTACTAAGTACATTAACAAATGTCCGAGCGCCGTTGTGCAAGTCAGAAGCGGCTGTTAAAGCGCTGTTAGTAACTTGCTTAGGGTTAGGAATATGAGTGACGTACTCATTACCCCAGTCGTCGTAGCCGTCGTATGGCTCCATGCAGCGGAGTTCCCCCGTTAACGGGTTCCGAAAGCTCTCGTCGACGATAGGGGGCGCAAGGCCCGCGGCCTGCACAATCATGCCGTTTAACTCGGCGTCGTGCGCGTCGATGTCTTCTTCGTCTGATGCCCAGACGATGGACTTCTCCTCGGCGTCGCGGAAGTCGTCGTCCTCGCTGATGTATTCGTTGTTCATGACCTCGTCGATGCGATCGGCCATGTCGACATCATCGTGCTTGCTGCGCTTTGAGGCGTGCGACTCGGTGTCCGAGGGGACTTCTTCGATGTGAGCGGAGCTCACGACTTCCTTTAGCGCGCGGATGGTTTCCGGCATGCCAGCGACATCGAGGTCCTTGGCGAGCTGGAGGGCTTCTCCGAGCCAGTCACCGTGTGCACGCTTCTTGCCCTTGTTAGGGGCTGGTGCTGCGACCGTTCGAGTCCTGCTGCCTGAAGGCGCTAACTCGACGACAGTGCTGGTTGTCGGGGCGGGGATCGACACAGTGTCGGCGATATGCATGTCTGCATGCTCGTCGTGTTTGTGCGAATGCGGCTTACCACGGTTTTTACCGCCGCGCTTTCCCCTAGGAGTAAAGCCCTTTGCCTTCTCCTTGCCCTTGTCGTTCCACTCCTTCTTACCCGCGCTGCTGCTGCCCTCAGGGCGCTGCTGCTGCGAGAAGGAGGGATTGCCCTTCTTCTGCTTGATAGCAGAGATTTTCTGGGCCGACGACTGCCCCTTGTTTCTCGATTGTTCCCAGGAAGCGGTTAAAGCTTCCTGAGCATTGCTCGGTGTGAGATCTTTGATCTCGATCTTGTTGAGAGCTAGCTGTATAGCCATCTCGTAACGGGGTGGAGCGGCACCGAGAATAATCAAGGTTCTCATCTGCGGAGGCAGAGAGAGGCCGGCTCCGTCGAGCTCATCGAGGTTGCTCTGGATCTTTGCGATCGCAGGGCCGGGGTGCTCGTTCATTGGGATGCGGACATTGATCGCAGCCTTAAAGAAGGCGAATGCCCCCATGGTGCTGGTTCCTCCGTAGAGCCCTTTCAGGGTATTCCAGATCGACTTTGCAGTCGTCTTTGTTCTGACGAGCTGCGCGACTTCGACGCTTAGGCACAAACAAATGCTGCCCATTGCTTTCAATTGCATCTGAATCCATTCAAGGACTTCAGAGCGGTTTGACCCGTCCGTAGCCTGTGTAGGCTCTTGGAAACCATCGGGTAACTCGATCAGAATCCAGACTCCCTGCGACTGCAGGTACACCTTCATCAGATCGGCCCAGCGACGGTAGTTCGATCCGTCAAGGACGGGGACAAGGTTCTGGAGCGAGTTCGACATTTTGTTAATTGGTGGTGGTAGAGCGGTTGTTGATATGGTTCTGTGAACACATTATCAGCGCTCTGACTTATGCTGCTGAAATGGCGCTGACACCACACTGGACTCATTGTTTGGGATGGCGACAGCGAGGCTGTGCCCGACCTGCAGCCATGTAGGCGCAAAGTCTCCCCCTGACGTCAAATCCCCTAAGGGCGACGTCTAGGTAAGCTATCCTGACCCGCAGTGGACGCAGCCTCAAGGGCGCAGTACCGCGCAGTGTTCAGGGCTCATAACCTGACGAGCAGGCTATCTTACGCAGTGTAGCGGGTCGCTAACTTACCTGGTTGGTTAGCTGTGAGGCTTGATGCACGCAAAGTTGCTGTTGAGCGACTTGGGATTGTACTATGCTACAGGGGTCCTTATATACATGTAGGAGACCGTCTGACTAAGCTACTGTATAGTACCAATCCCGATGCATGTGATTCTATCTACAATGCATGTGTTACTCCTGTTACCCGGAGTACTGGTGTGTGAACTCGGCTGCCTAGTTAGGCGCTCTCTATTGTTCAACATGACCTTGTAGGGTCCGAGTCGCTTAGGGCTAAGCTTTCAACTTGGTTGCCGAATTTTGAGGTTTCGAGCATCCAGCCACACCTTGTCGCCTGGTTGGAATATTGGTGCCTCCTGTACCTGCCGGTCATAGTATCGTTTCATCCGTTCGGCTGCTAACTCGAGGGATGCTTGGCAGTCACGACGGACTTCTTCGAGCAGGGAGAGGTGTTTCTCGGCTGCAGGGACTGTGGACATGGGGCCGGAGCGTGCCATTGCCGATGGGTGATATCCCATCAGCATGAAGAACGGCGAGTGACCAGTAGCAGAGTGTACTCGGTTGTTTAATGCGAACTCTGCTATGGGCAGGTGTTTGGCCCAGTCATCCTGTCGGTGGTTGACGAAGGCACACAGGTACTGTTCAACTTCCTGATTGAGTCGCTCCGTCTGTCCATCTGTCTGTGGATGAAACACCATGGACAAGGCTGGTTTGATCCCCAGGCCCCTGTAGATGGCTTGAAGGTACTTCGATGCGAACTGGGGGCCTCGATCGGAGATTACTTTGGCTGGAACACCATGGTGTCGGAATATGTCACGAATGTATAGTTCCGCAGCACCTTCGGCAGTGAGTGTCTCATGGCAGGGGAGGACATGCACTTGCTTTGTGAACCGGTCAACAACAACAAGGATTGAGTCGAATCCTTGCGATTTAGGCAGCCCTACGATCATATCAGTGGTCATGACTTGCCAAGGTCCTTCCGGAATCTCGTTTGGCTTGAGAGGTCCTTGGGGTTTTGCCGGGAAAGTCTTGGTTCGGTTGCACACATCGCAGGTGTAGACATAGTTGTTGATAAACTTGGTCATCCCTGGCCACCAATAGTTCCTGGACACCAGCTCGAGTGTCTTTGCCCGACCAGGGTGACCGGCCGCCGGGGCATCATGGTGCATTTGGACGATGTCGCGACGAAGTGTCACGTCCTTTGGTACATAGATGCACCCCCTAAACAACAGGAGACCCTGTTCAGCATTCCACTCGGTGAAATCTCGTTGAAGGCATGGAGGTCCAAGATCCTGAATCTTCTCGAGAGCCTCGGCAACTATTTGGTCCTTGTCGGAGCAGGTGCGTATGCGACGGAGGATGGCTGTGTCCGGTATGACCGCAGCGTGGCCTCGTTGATTCGCTGCGACTTTAAACTGCGAAGGCTTTAAGACCACCTGGTCAAGGTTGTCATCTTCGTCATTGATTTGAAGGTCGACCCGCCGGGAGAGTGCGTCTGCCCGTCCATTGGATTTGCCCGCTTTATGCGTGATGACAAAGTCGAACCGTGACAGGTATAAGGCCCATCGGGCTTGCCGACGCGTGAGATGTTGAACTTCTACCATTTCAGGCGTTATCTTATCAGGCTTGCCTGGTATGGACTTGTATTATGTTCTGCAACGCTACGTACCGTATTGTACGCTTACTCTCTTTCGCTCTTTATCTTATCTATAGGACTCGATTATCTCTCGTCCTATCTCAGTAGATTAGATACCGGACATCCGGGCCTCCGCTCCTTAAGCATATGATATTACCGGTTACCTGGAGTTCCGGATTCCGTCTTACTAACGATGACTCACGTAGATTACGCTTATGACTCATCATGACTCGACCATCAGGTGATGGTCTCACACATGTATATATACTGGGCTGGATACGCCCTCTAATACATCGTTCCTTCCTCTGCTTTCCTGTGTGCCTAACAGGACTCCCTCAGCAGTTCCCTCAGAGGTTCGTTCACTGCCTTTATAGCCACTTCCAATTCACTCCTTCAACAGGTTATGAGCCCTGCGCTACACGCGCACACCTAGTTGTTTTATCCCTGCAGGATCTTGAAGACTACGCTCCTAGGAGTAAGCGTAGCAGTTTTGCTAGTCTCTCAGTAGACTCAGCGTTTGACGACCTGAAGTGCCAAAAGCACTGAAGGATCGGATTTCCAGTGGGCCTTCGCGCCGTTTGCAAAAAGTTTATCCTCCAACGAGACCTGAGAGAAAGGTCCGTTGACGCCGACTCTACCCGCATCAAGTTCGATCTCGTATCTAACGTTTTTGTGATTCCAGTCGCATCCGCTCCCCGCTCCCGTCCGCTCCAACCCCGCCGCACAGCCGCGCCCACTTGCTGAACGACTCTCAGCACCAGCTCCTCGCCCGCTCCCTGACTTCAAGAAGAAGTCAACCGAAGAAGTCGTCGGGATTCTAGAGAAGAAGGTTAGCGCCACCATCGAGCGCTACCAAGCGATCTTCGACAAGAAGTACCTCTTCGAGTCGCTCCTTGGAGACTCCCAGCGCGCGCTCCACCGCTTCGCTGACCAGCTCAACTGGGTCAGTGACAACTTCGACAAGGCCAATCAGTGGTCTAAGCAGCAGCGAGACAGTATCTCGTGGGCTTGTCGTTGCGTCGGCACTGTCGAATTCTCGACGCCGCAGGAGCCGCTAGTCAAGCGGTACAGAAAGGTCACAAAGGACCTAACGAGCATAGCCAACGGGGGCTATTTGGACTGGATCGTTTTGTAGATTAGGTCGGCGTACCTAGCGTTTTTGTTGCACATATCACTGGAATATCATTTAAGTCAAGCATCACATTGTGGCTTCGTCTGAGCAAGAGCTAGACGACAATTTAGAAGCAGAAGCATCAGAAGAAGAAACACCCTACAACTGTAGAGGTCTTCAGCATTTATTCGACGTCACTGAACTAAGGGACTATCACTACCGGCCTGAAGAAACTGAATATAAGTTCTGGCCGTGTAACACCACAGTCTGTGCGAATAGGTGGTCTGGTCCATACATCAGAGACACAGGCTGGGGTATCCCAGTTGACCACTGGCAAGAAGACAATTCTTATTCTGTTTTCGCTTCTTTAAGCTTCTTTGAGGGTTCTGAACCTGAACCGCAACATCTTGCATCTATCCCAGAGTACGGGTCTCCGTCTATCCCCGGCTCTCGAGCACAATCTCCTTCTCCCATCGTTTCCCCAGTACATCTTTCTCCATCGTTTGCTCCTACTACTTTACCGTCAGATCTATCGAATCTCTTCGAAGAAGACGACGTAGAGGAGCTTCTAGCACCGTCTCAAGAAGAAGCAGAGGAAAGTCTATCGTCTGACCTTGCTTTCGTTCTTGAAAGTTTACCATCGCCCTCCGTTTCTGAAGAAGTCTCAGACTTCTTCGAATTTCATATTCTTACCGCCAACATGTCAGACATGAAGGCTGACAGTATCCCTGTCCTGAAAAAGTCTTCGGACTACAAGGTGTGGTCGAGCCAGATGCTCGGCTACCTAACGTTTATCGAGGCCGATGACGCCCTCCAAGCTGGTGACCTCACCAAGGCAGACTACAAGAAGGCTAACGCCCGCGCTAAGGGTGTGATCCTCATGCGCACGGATAACAGTTTCCACCACCTCCTCTATGAGAAGAGTGAGGATGGTGATGAGGTCATGAAATCGGCAAAGGACATGTGGGCGGCTCTCAAGTCGCATTTTGGTACCCCGGACGCAGCATACGTTTGGTCGCAGTTCTCGGCTCTCATCAAGTCGAGAGAAATGGACGACAACAAGCCAATGCAGGATCAGATTTCGAAGATCCAAACCGTACTCAAGGACATTGTCAACGGCGGCATTAAGCTGGATGAGCCAACTCAGGCTCTCCTCCTGATGTCAAAAATCCCGGAAAGCTACTCGACAATGGTGTCAGCCATCATGGCAACCACCGTTCTCAAGGAGCTGAAGATTGAGACCCTCGTGAGCAAAATTCTCTCCGAGGAATCTCTCCGCCGGTCCGGTATGGGACAGTCTGCTTCAAAGACTTCCCAGGTAAAGGTGCATCACGGTCAAGGTCCTTGCTCTCACTGCGGCAAGAAACATGGTTCGGACCAATGCTGGACTAAGTACCCACACTTGCGCCCACAGAAGGCCACAGACAAGGGCAAAGGGAAAGGCAAGGGTGGCAACGGCAAAGGCAACGGTAAAAAGGCGAACATGGTAGTCGTTCACACTACCACGGACGGTACAAAGGTCACTCAGTCCAGTTCGTCCTCGTCTAACGGTCAAGGTGCTTCGGTGGTGGAGGTCGAGGAGGTTAAGTACACAGCTTGTACAGACCCTTCGTGTAGAGTCTGTCCCCCTCGGACTGCTGGTTCATTAGTTGCTTCTTCTCTTGTTGTACATAATGGCGCGTCTGCTGACGCTGGATCCGCACAATTGAGCTCGTCGTTTTATTGCCCCGGTGTGAATAAGACTCATTCGCATCAATTCAAGCGCATTGCATGGCTCATGGATTCAGGTGCAAGTCAGACGGTCATCAATTCTATGGAATACTTCTGGGATTACAAGCCGTATACGGTTCCCGTCGTTTTTGGTACAGCAGGAAATGCTAAGATAGAAGCACTAGGCTCTGGCACCATCAAAGGTTTAACAACAGTCGGCAAGGAGCGCATGATGATTACCATATCTAATGTCGCATACATTCCTCAGGCCTCTGGCTGTTTGTTTTCTACTGGTATTGTGGAGAAATCAGGACATACGCTCGTTCAAGGTTCAGGTCAGATGGTCATCTATGACCAACCGTTTATGCATGGCAAAGTTTCTGGCAATGTTGTGATGGAAGCACCGTACAACTTCCTAAACAACTTGTACTTTTCGTTTATGGACGTCCTGGACAGGAAGATGGCAGCACTGCTGTCTACCCCTTTTCGTACCTGGCATCGCCGGATGGGGCATCCGTCCAAGGAAGTTATTCGCCGATTACCTGATCATACCAAGGGTGTCGATCCAGTGGGGGTTGAGGATCAATCCCCTTGTGAAGGCTGTCAATGGGGCAAATCTCATCGTGCTCCATTCCCCGCGTCTTCCAAACGCGCTACAAAGCCTCTCGAGTTGGTTCACACTGACGAAGATGGTCCTATGCGTACTCAAGCAATCAACAGTGGATACCGGTACTTCATTACGTTCCTTGATGACTTTTCGAGTCTTGGACGTGCCTATTACCTGCGTCATAAGTCTGAATCGATCCAAGCGTTCGAGGACTTTAAGGCATGGGCAGAAAATGTAACTGGTAACAAAATTATCCACGTACGCTCGGATCGAGGGGGGGAATATACATCTGACGCTTTCACGGCCCGTCTGAAATCCTATGGGATTGTTCATCAGAAGACGGTTGCGCACTCGCCTCAGCAAAATGGGCGAGCTGAACGCTGGAATCGCACAATCATGGAGAAGGCTATGGCAATGCTGCATCATGCAGGCCTAAGCCACGGTCTTTGGCAGCTAGCAGTTGAATCTGCTGTCCATATATACAATCGCCAGCCTATGCGACGCCTTAAGTGGCAATGCCCGATAACTCTCTGGGATGGCACGGTCCCAGATATCTCATACTTCAGAGTATTCGGTTGCAAGGCATTCGTGCATGTGCCAAAGGAACGAAGACAAGGGAAACTCGACAAAAAGGCAATCGAGATGATCTTCGTTGGATATGAGCAAGGCTCCAAGGGCTACAAGTTCTGGGATGCCTCCAGTCGACGGATCGTTGTGTCTCGTGATGTGACCTTCGATGAAGATTCCTTTCCGGCACGTAAGGATTTGGCTAACCCGAAGACTCTGGGTCCGCCACTATTCGATCCTGTAGACTCTGATTCTGAGGATGATGACGAGGAACAGATCGAAATTCCACTTCCTCTACCGGTAGAGAGCGAAGATGTTTATGAGGACATCGACGAACCGGAACCAGTGGGAGAACCTGAGAGAGAGCTCCCTGAACCTGCAGAACGTCCTCAACCTGTTCAACCTCCTCAGCCAGTATATACTCGCCCTCGTCGAGAGAATGCTGGGAGGAACCCGAACAGGAATAGGGACAACGTTTATGGTGATGAGCCTCCGGCTCGGATCGACCGACGAACTGATACTCATGGAGATCAGCGAGCGGAAGCGTTTATGATACTGCAGGCTCTCAAGGAAGCCAATTACTCTGAATCGGTTCCTACCTCGCGTTCAGACGCAAGGAAATCCCCTGAGTGGGACCACTGGCATGCTGCCGAAGGCTCTGAAATGAAGTCTCATGAGCAGAACGGCACCTGGATCTTGGTTCCCCGTCCCAAGAACAGGAAGATAGTCAAGAACAGATGGGTGTATGCGCGAAAGCATGATGGTCGGTACAAGGCCCGGTTAGTAGCCAAAGGCTTCACTCAAGTCTGGGGTGAAGACTACCACGAGACATTCTCTCCAGTCGCTCGTTTTGAGTCTTTGAGATATATGTTTGCACATGCTGCACTCGAAGACTGGGAGATGGACTCAATGGACGTTAAGACAGCATTCCTCAACGGTGAACTTGAAGAGGAAATCTACATGGAACAACCAGAAGGATGGGTAGTTCCAGGCAAGGAGGATTGGGTCTGCCTCCTCAAGAAGGCCATCTATGGTCTTAAGCAAGCGTCACGTCAATGGAACGCTAAGATCCACCGAACTCTTCTAAACCAAGGGTTCATACGGACATATTCGGATGCAGGAGTTTATGTTTACTCCAGTAAAAGCAACGGTCAAGTCTGCTATGTAGTCCTCTATGTAGATGACTTATTGCTCCTTGGGGATTCTAAACCGTTCATTGAACAAATAAAGAATCATCTCAAGAAGGAGTACCAGATGACCGATCTTGGACCAGTAGAGCGTTTCTTAGGACTCAGGATTCGTCGTGATCGTTCAAAAAGCGAC
>JABYQK010000146.1:0-81646 GCA_022606075.1 Fomitopsis betulina
TTATAGCCACTTTTTGTAGGTCTTTTCATGTTTTGAACATCAATAACAAAACATGTATACTGTTCCAGTAAGTGCATACACTGCCACTTCGTGAGCGCACGCGCGCGAGCCTGGTGGCCGCCGTCTGAGTCGGCCCCTTCAGATTCAGGCAGAGGTGGGTGAGTCTTCCAGCCCGTTATTCGAGCATCGCTTCCGCTACTAGTTGTCGCCCGTCTTCCACATACTCAAGATCGCTTGATCACCACCATCGGACGCCATGGCTAGTGGCAATGTCTGTTGTGATGAAGTCAGCAGTGCACCGAAGGAGAGCGTAGATCATGAACTCATGCTAGTAGTAGCGTGCATTGCCGTCGACAGCCTGATTGTTATGCACACCACAAGCTACAGTATGGTGTGGAAAGCATGCTCATCACTGAATGCACTGACCCAAAACGAGGGGCTCCGATCAAGGATGTTACTGCTTGACCAATCGCGCGGCGCGACTGGTCCGAAATTCGGCCATAGGTGGCAGCTACGGCGGATATCCTCGACTTCGACAACACTGGTGAGGCGCTCGCCGGTTCCTGCGAACGATCACGACACCTTATAGAGGCCATGGTTGACGTCCCGTCTAGTGAACGATGAGAACCATTCAATATACACGAGATGGGATGGGAGAGGGTTGATATCTGGTAGGAGCTCTCGGAGTCGTTCTTGAGGTAATTTGAACACGAGTCGTATCTGACCAACACAATATCCTGATGTCATATAGCCATATGGTCAAAAACATTGCTATCGAAGCCCAGGATGTCTGGTGCGCACCTTGCATTTTGTTCTCGCCACTAACATCCCTGTCACTGATCAACCCTGTGTCAAATCTTGCTGGGACAGTACGGTTCCGTTTGTCCACCCTTCTTGGCTGTGTGTGGATTGCGTCTGTCGAGTCCTCGCCAACGCCAAGGCCGTGAATGTCGCACAACGTGAACTTGATGTAGTGCCAGACAGGGAATGTCCGGAAATGCAAGAACACTCTTGACGCCTTGCGCTCCAGTTCCGTTGTGTTCCGGATTCCAGGATACTGCTTCAGCGCGATGAATCGTGCCAGTGCTGCGTGAAGGTTCGTGGTGCCATAGTCATTGTCTGGGTAGGACCGTAGTGGCGTAAGGTGGCACAGCACAGCACGGAAACAAGCTCAGTTATGTGTGCGCGTGCAGCTTGATCCCTTACTTGACGTGCCCATCTGCTGGCAGCCCCTCTGCTTCCGCACTCCTTTCCCTTGTTGCCCATTCTTCACTCGTTTTTCTGCAGATATCCTACCACATCCTGCTCCGGCAGGGTGCTCAAAGATGTCGCGACCTAAGGACAGCAACACCACCAGCAAGCCTCGTAAGTCAGCATGGCTCGCCCAATCAACTGCGCCATCAGCTACCAATGCATCAAAGCCCAAGAACTCTGCGGCAGATCCCATTGCATCGGACACCAAAGGTGGACAGAAGAAGGGCAAATGTGGTCAGAAAGGCAAGAATGTACCTGACAACAACGGTAAGATGTGGCAGCCATCAATATAATTATGGCGTCATACAGCTCTATCTAATACATGCCTATCTAGGTCTAGACACGCCAGTCATAGGCAATTCCGAGTCGGTACAGTGTAAACGTTTGAAGTCAACAGACAAATCGGTAGAGGTGCGTATGCCGAAACGCCAGAAGTCATAACATTCTGGTCAAGTGTGCACGCAAGGCCGGCGAGCATGGGATGGTGCAGCGCATGCTCAAGAACAGGAAGTACCTTCGTGCATTGTCGAAGATCGTGAGTCATCTCCTCATGCCTGAGATAGACACCACTGACTGTCTTCATCTGTTCCGAATGCCTCTACTAGCCCACACAATGTGTCAGCAATATGTGCAGGGCTATCAAGGCGCAGACGTACGCCCTCGTCCCGGCCCACTACGGCTTCCATTGGTTTGATGACGAACATACACTCAAAGCCGTCGTCGACTGGCTCAAAGAGGAAGACATGTTCCATTACCCTTGTGACCCAGAGGTGCGCCATGCCGGGGTAAATCGTTGTCGTCGAGCTGTCACTAACATCGCTCCAAGGTGCGAACGTGCACTGCGGCCGGCAAGCCTTATCAGCACCCGATCATCGAAGCTATGTTCCAGTCGACACTCTTCAAGAAGAGTACTAGCTTCTGTAATGCACAGTGCCTTGACCTTTTCACGTCGTCGCTGCCCGACAAGCAAGACGAGAAGGAACTTCTGAAGGCCTTGGTTGGTCTTGACGAGCAGGCTACCTTACGCAGTGTAGCGGGTCGCTAACTTACCTGGTTGGTTAGCTGTGAGGCTTGATGCACACAAAGTTGCTGTTGAGTGACTTGGGATTGAGCTCTGCTACAGGGGTCCTTATATACATGTAGGAGACCGTATGACTAAGCTACTGTATAGTACCTGACTAATACCAATCCCAATGCATGTGAATCTATCTACAATGCATGTGATACTCCTGTAACCCGGAGTGCCGGTGTGTGAACTCGGCTGCCTAATTAGGCGCTCTCTATTGTTCAACACTCCCCCTTGCTAAGTGCAGCGGTAGATGCACGCAAGCATTTAAATGGTGCATAGTGCAGCTGACTATGCTGGACTCTAATCATAGAATCTTAGTCCAAGCATTTCTCTGAATTTGAGAAATTTGATACAACCCAAGTTCTTAGTGAACAAGTCTGCTGGATTGTCATCAGTGCTTACGTAGAAGACTTCGACTTTCTTGTCTTCTACTAGCTCCCTCACGTAGTGGTAGCGTATGTCAATGTGTTTAGATCGACGCTCCATGATGGGATTTGAGCTAATGAATATTGCTCCCTGATTGTCCGAGCAGATAGGCAGCGGTCCGAGCTTGTAGCCGATCTCTTCTAGGAGCATCTTTATCCAAGCTACTTGTCGTGAGCAATCGCTCAGCAACATATACTCTGCTTCAGTGGATGACAGGGCAACTGTCTTTTGTCTTCTAGACAACCAACTGAACGCGCTGTTCGCAAACTTTAAAAAGTGTCCAGACCGTGATTTTCTGGCTTCTGGGCTGTCCGCCCAGTCAGAGTCAGTGCACAGCAATAATCCATTGCCGCTTTGTCCTTCAAAGACTAGCGCATAGGATTTAGTACCAATTAAATAGCGACAAATGTATAGTGCTCTGTTTAAATGGTCCTGTGACGGGTTTGCTGCAAATTGTGCAAGTAATGTCACGGCGTAGCAAATATCAGGTCGGGTTCCGAGCATAAGGTATAGCAAGGAACCGATAACGGTCTGGTACTTGCTTCGAAGTGCTGGATCAGCCGTGCCAGTATTTGCAACGGGCTTGTATCCAGTAGGGAGTGGAGTTGGTGCAGATTTCGCATTCTGCATGCCACAGTGCTGCAGCACTTTCTCAAGGTAGGTGCATTGATCCAGATGGATTTCACGTCCTTTCCGAGTTATGCGCATGTGCAGAAATTCCTTGACGTCACCTAAGTCGCGACACTCCCACTTCTTCATGAAGCGGTCCTTTAGCGAAAGGACTAGGGTCTTGTCTTTGCCACAAAATATGGCATCGTCTACATAGACGATGATTAGCACAAAGCGACCATCTTTTGTCCTGTAGACGAATATTCCGGCATCGGATACAAGGTGTTTACAGCCAAGTTCCTTTAGGGACTCATTGAGGGTGCGCCACCACGCAAGCCCTGCCTGCTTAAGTCCATATAGAGCACGCAGTAGCAGGAGTACTTTGCGCTCTTGGCCTGGTACTGCAAAGCCTTCAGGCTGCTCCATGTAAATCTCCTCGTCGAGCTTGCCATAGAGATAGGCATTTCGGACGTCAAGTCCGGAGGCGTGCATATCCTCAAGCGCAGCTAAGGCGAGGATTAGGTGTACAGTCTCAAAGCATACAACTGGAGAGAAGACCTGATCATAGTCGAGGCCTTCAATTTGGGAGTAACCTTTGGCGACCAATCTGGCCTTTTTCCGACCGTCAGTTTTGACGTCGAATACCCAGCGGTTTTTGGTGACTTTACATCCCTTAGGACGATCAACCAGTTGATAGACATTTCGTTTGCAAAGTGCCTCAAGCTCTTCGCGACACGCTGTCATCCACTCCTCAAGCTCCTTTTTGGGTAGCTTTAATATATCGCAGAATGACCATTCTCTTGGGCTGGTCCCGTCTGGTAGATCGTTGTCGAGGGTGGGTAGCGCTTTTGTAAGCAGCAACTCGACTAACTGAACTCCCCCTTCCCAGCATAATTCTGCCAGTAGTAACTCAGTGCTTTGCGCTTCATCCTCATCGGATGGGGCAGACACGACAGGTTTGTCGCGTGGAGGAGGATTTGGCGCAGAACTAGGTCCGGGAACCTGTTGTTTTTGCTGCCTTGATGGTCCGGCTTTGGTACGGGAGCTACCCGCATCCTCACCAACCATCTCTTTCCATCTCCCCTGTTTTTTGATGTCCTTTAGTATGTCTTGGGGCTTCCACTGCTCACCATAGACATTACCTCTACGAGTTACTGGTCTCCGCTCCCTTGCTGAACGTCGTGGCTCCACAGGGGGCGCAGGGTGTTCAACCGGTACATGGGGCGGCGGTACTGGGTCTGCGGGCGCATCCTGCTGCTCCTGTTCATCGTCATGAACATGACCATTTCCCCTTTTAGGAAGGTGATGGTTTGGATGATCATCGTCGTCATCCTCATCTACCTGAGGTGCGGTGTGTGGTTGATCCGCTGGGATCATTTCTTCTCGAGGTGGCCAAACTCGAGTTGTGCCTCGACGATTAGTCAGAGGGCACTTAGGAAACATTGTTTCGTCAAACATCGCAGTGGATGATCTGAATAAAACATTATCTGGTGCTCTCATAAAGAGCCACCCGCCAGCGCGCTCAGTAGAGCCATCTCCCCCAAGGTAAATCATCAGCTCCGACTTGGGCAATAAACCATTTTTTCTAATGTCCTTGGGTATAAAGATGTACGCACCGCAGCCGAAAACGCGCAGGTGCGCCACAGATGGCGGCTCACCGTGTATCAATTCGTAGGGGGTAAGCCAATTAAGGTGACGAATTGGTGTCCTGTTGTAAACATGGACTGCATGATCCACAGTGAATTCCCACCAGGATGGAGGTAGACAAGCATCATGGTTCATTGCCTCTGCTTTGTCCATGAGCGTCCTATTGAAGCGCTCAGCTCTGCCATTCTCCTGAGGAGTATGCGGCGAGCTTTGAAGGATCTCTATGCCATTATCCTTTAGAAGGTCTTTGAATGCAGTGGAGACGTATTCTCCCCCTGCATCAGACATCCACTTCTGCACTGTCTTTCCATATTTAGTTTTTACCATGGCTAGGAATTGCCTTGTGGCTGTAATCGCTGCAGATTTCTTGCGCAGATTTACAGTCCACGCGTGCGATGAGGCATCATCATAGTACAGTATGTAGTACTTGTACTTATGATAGGAATCTACTGGGAAGGATTTTAAATCCGAATGAATGAGTTCAAACAGTACCTTTGCCCGGTAGTTGGACGGCGGGAATGATTTAGAATGCATTTTCCCTTTTGCACATCCCTGGCATATTGGTGAGTCCTTAGGAATCTCCACCTTTCTGGGAAATCCAGATGTATGTTCCTTCGCCTTTGCAAGCACGTCCTTTGAAGGGTGCGCAAAGTGGCGATGCATAGTCGAGTAATCGACTTCATTTACGTTCAGATAAATACTCTGAACGTTTTTACCCGATTCAGCCACGAGGGTAAAGGTGGTAGTGTCCGGGTGCTGCGGTGTAAACCTGAATAAAGGTTTCCGCGCTCCTGGTTCATACAGACTAATATGCTGCGCTGTTGCGTGCAAATCTAGTCCATCTTGGAGGAACATCCCTAATGATAAGAGACGAACCGAGCAATTCTCCATATAGTAGATGGGGTATAGGCGTGTTTGCAGCCATTGTTCGTCTATTTGGTAGTTGAGGAACACAGTTCCTTTAGCAGTGATGCTTCCTACCGCTCCTTGTTGTGCCGTCTGGGTACAAATAGGAGTCTGGAGATACTCGAATTCTGAGAAGTCTCTTATGTCATTTGTAATGTGCAATGATGCACCTGAGTCCAGTAGCCACTCATTTGCTGAAAAGCGACTTTTTCCTTTTCCCTTACAATGTGAACATGCAGTGTAGTTGCGCGAATGAATACATTGTATATTTTTAAGCCGCTACAAAGTACATTAACTAATGTCCGAGCACTGTTGTGCAAGTTAGAAGCGGCTGTAAAAGTGCTGTTAGTTACTTGCTTAGGGTTAGGAAGTTGAGTGGCGTACTCATTGCCCCAGTTGTCGTAGCCTTCGTATGGCTCCATGCAGCGGAGCTCCCCCGTTAATGGGTTCCGAAAGCTTTTGTCGACGATAGGCGGCGCAAGTCCTGCGGCCTGCGCGATCATGCCGTTTAACTCGGCATCGTGCACGTCGATGTCTTCCTCATCTGATGCCCAGACAATGGACTTCTCCTCGGCATCGCGGAAGTCGTCATCCTCGCTGATGTATTCGTCGTTCATGACCTTGTCGATGTGATCGGCCATGTCAATGTCACCGTGCTTGCTGCGCTTCGAGGTGCGCGACTCGGTGTCAGAGGGGATTTCTTCTATGTGAGCTGAGCTCACGACTTCCTTCAGCGTGCGGATGGTTTCTGCCGTGCCGGAGATGTCCAGGTCTTTGGCGAGCTGGAGGGCCTCTCCGAGCCAGTCACCGTGTGCGCGCTTCTTGCCCTTGTTGGGGGCAGGCGCTGCGACCTTACGAGTCTTGCTGCCTGAGGGCGCTAACTCGATGACAGTGCTGGACGTCGGGGTGGGGATTGACACAGTGTCAGCGATATGCATTTCTGCATGTTCATCATGTTTGTGCGAATGCGGCTTACCACGGTTTTTACCGCCGCGCTTTCCCCGAGGAGTAAAGCCCTTGGCCTTCTCCTTGCCCTTGTTGTTCCACTCCTTCTTACCCGTGCTGCTGCTGCCCTCAGGGCGCTGCTGCTGCGAGAAGGAGGGATTGCCCTTCTTCTGCTTTATGGCAGAGATTTTCTGGGCTGACGACTGCCCCTTGTTCTTCAACTGCTCCCAGGAAGCAACTAGTACTTCCTGGACCCCTGCCACCATGAGCTCCTTGAGCTCCTTCTGACTGAGCGCGAGTTGTATCGCTGCATCATACCGGGATGGGGCAGCGCCAAGGACAATAAGTGTCCTCATTGCTGGAGGCAGGTTAAGACCTGCCCCTGCTAGCTCGTCGATGTTGCTCTGGATCTTAGAGATCGCAGGGCTGGGGTGCTCATTTGCCGGGATCCGGATATTGATAGCTGCCTTAAAGAAGGCAAAGGCCCCCATGGCACTGGTACCTCCGTAGGTGTTGGCGAGTGTGTCCCAGAGGGCCTTAGCTGTCGCCTTGTCCCTGACAATACGTGCGACTTCGACGCTTAGGTGCAAGCGAATGCTGCCCATGGCTTTTGCCTGCATCTGATGCCATTCCATGACTTCAGAGCGGTTCTTGCCATCTTCAGCCAAAGATGGCTCCTCGATACCAGCCGGGAGGTCGACGATGAGCCAGACCCCCTGCTGCTGGAGATAAGCCTTCATGAGCTCAGCCCAGCGGCGGTAGTTTGATCCGTCGAGGACAGGGACGAAGTTCTGGAGGCTGTTCGACATGTTGTTGGTGGTGGTGATAGAGCGGGTTGTTGATATGGTTCTGTGAATGCATTATCAGCGCTCTGGTTTATGCAGCCGAGACAGCGCTAGCACCACACCGGACTCAGTGTTGGGAATAGCAACAGCGAAGCTGTGCTTGACCTGCAGCCATGTAGGCGCAATGTCTCCCCCTGACATCAAAGCCCTTAAGGGCGACGTCCAGGTAAGCTATCCTGACCCGCAGCGGATGCAGCCTCTAGGGCGCAGTACCGCGCAGTGTTCAGGGCTCATAACCTGACGAGCAGGCTACCTTACGCAGTGTAGCGGGTCACCAACTTACCTGGTTGGTTAGCTGTGAGGCTTGATGCACACAAAGTTGCTGTTGAGTGACTTGGGATTGAGCTCTGCTACAGGGGTCCTTATATACATGTAGGAGACCGTATGACTAAGCTACTGTATAGTACCTGACTAATACCAATCCCGATGCATGTGAATCTATCTACAATGCATGTGATACTCCTGTAACCCGGAGTGCCGGTGTGTGAACTCGGCTGCCTAATTAGGCGCTCTCTATTGTTCAACAGGTCTTATTGCGACTGCTGTAGGGCCCCGTACATTTTCCGCTGTTGCCCATGCTAATCATGTGCCTTTTGGCACACTTCAGGTTTATGCTTCGATTTCCGATTGGGATACAGGTTCTTGCAAAAATGTGGACTTTGATGGTGATGTCTTCGCAGAGGCATACAAGACCCAGATCAGGTGCCTCGAGGCAATCCAGTCGAAGAGCCAGTGCAAGTATCATGTTCTGATGCACACTCTCTTCAACATCGCGACGTAAGCTACTCCCCTTCTGTCGATTACTCTGACTAATGTACTATGAGCAGCGGAACCAGAGCGAAAGCGACGAGGACCGGAAACTCCTCAGCAGTCGAGAAGGCTCTGCGTGCTATCGACGTTGATGCGATGCCTGACGAACTCGATTAGATTGTCATGCCGTTCGGATCATGAGTTGTTACGTTCTGGACTACTACTCCCGTCTTTTCGGTCGATCATACCTTACCTAGTCACTGTTTAATGTTGATCACTTGTTCGCTGAACCGAAACTGCGTGATTCAATGGTGCCTAGCTGCTACTGCCCGCATCACACAAGCTTGATATAAGCTGCTACGTGACCACTCCCAGATGGTTATTGTATCACGCGCAGGGCATCATCCTCTCGCTCTGAGGTCACTAATTCATCGCTCAAAGATTGCTACGTCGTGTCTCAGAAACCGCTATGGCCAACTACTCGCCATAATTATCAAGGGACTGTGCTAATTATCATACTGCGAATTTTCGAGAAATGATCGCTATATATCGATACTTAGTGCTAAGTAGCCCGGGGAGTTTTTCCCGATGGCCACAGCCCAGCACAGTATGAATATATATAATGAGAGAGCAACAAGCTTGTTACAGCAGTGTTCCATAAACCCAGAGTCCAGACCCTCCTGCCTTCGTAGCGACTAATATCACTATCTAATATGCCAAACGGTGCCAACAAAGTGCGAGTCGGGAACGCGAAGGAAGACTATGTCAACTTTGACCAACGAAATGTTCATGTCTGGGCGTCGCGGATGGCCAACGACAGAGAGCAAACACCGGTGGCACTACTTATTGCGGGTGACTATATGATTTTGTTAATCATGCAATCTTACATCTGGCTGAAACCAGGGTAGGTTTCTATAACAATATCGGCATGCCAAACCGGCGGGTCATCACTTGGAAAGTCGTGTACCAGTGGCTAGATATGATTTTGGCAAAAGGTAACGAATTGTATTGTCGTTTCTCAGACGAGCTGCTTAAGTGCGACAAGTAGAAGATGAGGGAAAGGCACAATCATGGATTATTGTATCGACCGCAGGCTACGATCCTTCCGAAGGATTGATTCCAGGCCTCCTAGGAGAATTACTTATTGGTCAAAGCCAAAGAACAGCTAAGAAGTACCTCTTGAAGGAGAAGAACAACTGGAAGCTCCCAGACGATACCCCTTGTCAGGAAGGGCATTATTGCCTATTTGTTCAATACGAAGAGTTTCCACTCGGACGAGCGCCTATAATCACCTTTGAAACCACTTTAGCACCACCATCATTGATTTGTCCTACATCTGTAAAGGCCCAGGACTCAGCAACATCCCTTCAGCAGGCTCTGGGGAAGGAGGACGAGGACGAGGATGCGGAGGATCAGGATGAGGAGGTCGAGGTCGAGGCTGCTAGTATTCCGACAACGCAGCCTTCGGGGAAAGGTAAAAAAAGTAGGGTGCGTGACGACCTCTGGAATTTTCTCACTTAGCTTCAAGAGACTGATAAGATACTCTTAGAGCAAAAAGGAGCGGAGATTCGTCAGATATCGAGATCTGTATTGCAGGGCGACTGGAACTCTGGTCCCGAGGCGAGCAAGAGGATATGATTTTGTTGGCTTCGAGTTCGCGCATATCTTTCCTGTTGGGAACCTAGGAGATAATGTCAGTGTCATGATGCGGTTGTGATGCTTACTGATGAATCTTTCCTCGTCTAGGCGGTGGATAAAGTCATGGTAGGGCATGTAGATTTAGCAAAGAAATACCTCACAAGCATGGGTGCTGGGGATCACCACTCGAACGGGCTCTTATTTGGAGTTCACATTCACAGATGCTTCGATGACTATCAATTCAGTATATATGTGAGTAGGACCATTGTCTACGCCATCATAGATGCTCACTCCGACCCTCAGCCTGACCCACAGGATGGTCACCGCAGAAAGATTTACACGTTTGAGAAGGACATTCCTCCGTTTCTTAAGGATGTCAAGACAGAGTTATTACCTCCATTGGGCGAACCCGAACCCACAACTCGCTCCAAGGCGAAGACTGGAATAAATGTCGCAAAACCCGAGGACAATCCCTATCTTGACGTATTCAACTGGTTGCTCATGGAGCACTTCCGCACCGCATTGTTGTGGCATGTGGCTGGGCTAGGACAGAAGGCAAAGGGCTCTCGAAAGTGAAGACGTGAATCATGCCCTATGAGTCCAAGGGAATGTAGAACCGAATAACATGTACCTATTATGTAACACCAATGTAACGACGTATTGATCGAGGACTCCACATGATGTCAGATCCTGTGGTAGGGACCACGATGAGAAAATAACCTCGGTTATTCGGAATGCCTTGCGCCAGCCGCAGTAAGCATCGAGGCTGAAACCGAGCGGGAAGCATCAAGGCTCGGCCCGCATAACACCGGGCATCACAGCTAGTTGCCACAATGTATACGGGTGTATAAAGGAATGTTGCCTGACACGCCAGGCTCCAGTAGCCGATTCGTATACAAGACATTCCTCCGTGACAAAAACCGTGAACAAAAATCCCTCCGAAGTCATTCGTAGATCCTGCTGCACTAAAGAGTGTCCTGTCTGATGGGCCCGTATGACTCGTCAACATGCGAGTCACAGCGAAACAAGGCCACAGCGCCAACAAGGCGCAGCGACTGCGTCTCTCTGCCCAGACACTCAACGCCCGGAGTGCCCTTTTGGCAGTCACACGCGAGGACTACAGATATGCACCGACCGATATCAGACACCGGCCGCTCCAGCGACATGGGCCTAAAGGAACTCGCTCGGGTGCCTCCACTCCGCGTCCTCGCATCCATACGACTGCAGCCACTCGCGCACGTTCCAGTGCCCGCGCACCTCAGGCCACGCCTGCAGGCGCACCGCGCCGTCTTCAAAGCGCTCCACCGTGTAGTAGTCCTCGTCAATCCGCGCCACACGCACCGTCGGGAACCCCGCCTCGACGACCGCCGCGGCATCCGCGACATTGAACTGCGCGAGGCCCACGAACCGCAGGTTCGGCGGGAGGCCAGGGCGCATTTGCTGTACGGGGATCAGCGACTAGATCAAGAGACGAGGTGGGCAGACGTACCGAGACAAACCCGAGTGCGTCCGTCGACGGTTCTGCTTGTAGCGACAACGCCGTGACGCCACGTGGTACGAGCCACATCGCCACCGCAGCGGCAACGTCCTTCGGAAGTGTCGCCGTCAGCGTCTTCAGCTGCGTCAGGCTCGGGAGCACACCCCACACGCCCGCATCGTACCCCAGCCGCTTCTGCGCCCAATTCGCACTCGGCACAGACAGTACGAGTGTCTTCAGCGAGCGGCGGTCGCGCAGGAACTCCGAGATGGCAGGGAAGAGGTCGTGGTCGTTCACGTTGTAGCCGAGGAGGGTGAACTCGAAGTGGCGGAGGAACGGGAGACACCGCGCGGTGGCGCCCTCGCGGAACTGCGCCGACGCGTTGCAGTTGAGCACGCACTGCAAGCGCAGCGACTCGAGCTGGTGCCCATTGCTCATGATATCCGCGAACGCCCGTGACTCTGCAGGGAAGAGGCCGAGGAAGTCTAGTTGTGTGAGGTTCCGGATAGAGAGCGAATCCGTCGGGAACGTCCAGTGTTGATTGTGGAGGAAGATTGAGCGTATTGACGTCTTGTTCTGCTGCAAGAAGTCCTGCACATCCGCGGGGTTGCCCCCCGTCGAGACGTACGAGAACTGGCCGATGTGTCGAAAGCGTGGGAATTGCAGTTCAGCGGTCCCGTCGAGGGGCCTGAAGGCAGGTATAAACCATTAGTGCGGGTTCGTATTTCATATCGAGTGGACCCACATGAGGGACATCCCACGCAACCTGTGGTTCGCGGACTCGAGGATGCGCAGAAAGGCGAGCATCTCTCGCAGTCGCATCGAGCAATGGACATTCTTAAGGTTGACCATTTTTGGCAACGCATTCGCCAGCATGCCTACAACATCTCAGCATCCCGATAACTCGACAAGAACGTGCCACTCACCCGTCTGGAAGGTCATCGGGGAGACATCACGCCCCTGATAAAACACCCTCAACGTCTTGACATGCTTCGCAAAGTCCTTGTCGACGATGATGCGGGTGAGAATATCGGCGCTTCTCTGCGACTCCCTCTTATCTGATACTGCGCAGGACGTCAACCACGATAATCCCGCCTCCGTTCCTCCTAGCTCACCGAAGAACAGGTCGATCTTCCTGAACAAGAGCTCGCCTGCGATGCGGGAAAGGATATGGGGGACGAGGAGCAGACTCTTGAGGTCGCGTGGGGGTAACCATGATGCTATTTCTCGCCATATCTCCGTCGAGAACCCTGGTGTGGTATGGGGTTGAATGAGAGACTGGGCGGTGGTAGAATCGCCCATTGTGAGTGGTCGGCCCATGGATAGCGTTCACGTCAATAGTGAGGAGGGACAAGAAAAGGAGTCTGACGCACTTTGCCCGAATTCGCGACATGATGTACCATTAGCGCCTTTGCTTCTGGGTGCTCGGGCTGAATGGCCATGACCGCCTGGAGGTCTGTGGGGACAGCAGGGAAGTCGCGTGGTGAGACACAGGTGCCATCTAGACGGGACGAGAACCCGTGCAGACCTTGGTGGGCGCCGACATGAAGTCCGGCGGCGAGCCTAGCCCTGGCGCGCATCAGGCGGGCCTTGGCGGCATTGGCGGGTGATAGACCGCTCAGCGAGAGGCAGGACTGGACTGCGTTCTCGATAAGGCTTCTAGATCTGGGGAGCAGTACCGAATGGAGATCAGCGATGAGACGGCTACAAATTGCAGAACCCGCTAAACGAACCGCTCTAAGGAGAGGTGTCCCATGGCATAAAGAAGTAGATCTGCCTTCTGTTCGTCTGGGAGACTTGCGGCGACATCTCGGATCCATGCATCGAGGATTTTAGGGTTGAAGACACTCATGGTCGTGGGTCACGGGAGGAGGACGGACGGGGGAGATAGGAGGGGATGAACAAGGTGGAAGAGCTGCGGGCTCGTGGATATAGCACGACGTTGTGTGAGCTCTGGCGGGTCGTAACACGCCGGGTGAAGGTCGGACCAGGCGACGAGGAGAAGCGACGGTATGCAGACGCCGGAGAAGGGCGTGCGCCAACTACATTCAATTGTATGGCGGTCAATGAAGACATATGGATACAGCGTTCTATGAGACACGCACAGAGACAGAGAGGTCGAGCAGGCGGCCTTATATGGGGAGGAGGGGAGAGGGGAAGGTGTCCCAGGCGTGGTGCGTGGTCCAGATGGTATAAGGGCGTGGCCAGGCCTTCTATCGAGTACCCCCACAGTCGCAAGCCGCCGGATCAGTCCCGTGCACCGGGCATTGCCGGTACGCGTCGCCGCGTCGTCCTCGTCTGCAGCTGCTGTCCGCCTGTGTGCTGCTCCCACTGTCGTCAGGCTGCGTAGCTTTCTGTCACACTGTCACCCACAGCCTGTGCAGAAAGACGCAGGCACTTACTGCGCTCGGTCCCGGGCTATCGGCTGAACGAAAGCCGGAGGAGTACGCGGTGTGCAGAACGCACGGAGATGATCCAAAGGGGGATCTTCGGTACGGCGCAAGGGCGTGGCGCGTCACTGGCTCCGTAAAGGCACACGCGCGGTGGGTAAGAGAATGAGGTTCGAGGGCAGACGGGAGGTTCTGCGAATGAAGAGGTGTGCTGCCTTATATACTGCCATGTCTGACAGGGCCCGAGCTACCGCAGAAGCCATCATTTAGAACGCGCAGGAGAAACCCAACCCCACAGCAACAATATCACTCGTCCAAAGGCACAAGGCGCATGACAAATGAGGAAGGCACACTCCTCCATTGGCCGTCGCTCATGTACCGACGTCATATCCCCCAACGCCCTTGGTGCGTCTTCACTTTGAACATATGAACGCCGTCGAAAGCCCGGCTTCTGTGATGCGCAGGAACGGCAGATCATATAGCACGAGTCTGGAGCGCGGTTTGCATGGGTCGATGACCAACACCAGCGCATGTAGGTTGCCAATTCAGATAGAAGCAACCACCAATCAAATCGCTTATTGAAATACCATCCCTCGCGGTCGAACATTGAACTTGGAGAAACGGGCGAAGTGAGGACGATCACCGCAGGATGCATGAGAACAATCTACAAGACCTGCCTGGGCAGCACAAAAGGGGAGACGGGGGATAAGAAGAGGTTCTGACCGAAGCGCGATGCCCGGCGACTTGGATACCCTATGCCTGTACCTCAACCCTCCGATGAGCGTATCGGAGCGATGAAGGGTCATAGATGTGGTGGACACGACAAACCTACTCCGTCTAGCGCCTATGCACCTCAAAGTGCGTCCACTCAAAAGGCGGGATGCGAAGGAACGTCCCTGCGGGCGGAATATGCATCCAGACATCGCCACTGTAAACCACAGATTATCAGCGGCGAGCGCACGCATCTTCGACGGAGACAATGACGTACCTGAGTCTAGCGTCAGATCAGCTGCAGATGGTGGGGGCGCTACTATGGAGCTTCGCGAAGAGCTTTGGCGACGAAGGGGCGAAGAAAGCAGGCGCGGGGCGGAGCGGGCATAGGGCTGGACGCTAGCGCATTGCATAGTACTTCTCGCAGCCTTCACTTTTCGGAGCCTCCTATGCGTACAGCTCGAGACCCAGCTTTGAGAACCGTCTCGTATGTTCCTCCGGAACGAGTGGTCCAGTGCTGATGGCGGTTAGCGATAGTACATTTTACACCGACCTGGCGAAGCTCTTCGCAATGCCTGCGCCTGTGGGATGAGAAGACCACGCAAACCCCTGTTCAAGACGAGTCCTTCTAATTGTCTGTGTTTCAAGGTATTCGGTTCCGCTGCACACAGTATCTGGGGTAACATCATATTGAGGTATGTGTACTAATAAATACAGCGAGCCCTATCACGCACCAGTACTCATACACGGTGTTGTATATGTAACGTTAGGAGCCCCAGTGCAAGAGCCGACTCGTGAACAGAATCAGTTTACGTCCGAGTGACCGAATCCCAGGCGGCAGGCTCAGATATCGATTGGGTTCAGTGTAGCGCTCACCGGCAATCCCAAGGTGATCACCGTCACGCTGCACTCACCCCGCCTAACCATGTTGTACTTGCTGAAGTCATTGCGAGAACGAAGACGACCCCCTCCAACCCTCATTCTCCTCCTTCATTAGTATCGCATTCGGCATGTCATCCGCCGCCGGCGAGTTCGTACATGCCTCTCAAATTATCCAGTCGCGGAAGGCCGACATCTTCGTCTGGTGGCCCTCAACACCTGTGGCCGAGATGATGGGCTGTACGTTTGTTTCCCTTCCCCATGTATGTTATCGGTATATTCTGATGCGTATGCGGCTAGGCATCAATTCGAGTCTCACTGGTCCAGTGACGGCAGGGACCATGCTGCGATGGGTAAACATGCTCGCCCCGCTCGGTGGCACGGAAGTCATGGAGGTCAGGAGAGCCGCAGTCGAACGGATCGCTGTTCTCCAGTACTGGCCCGAACCAATGGATCCTGTTCCAACGTCTAGCGTTCTCACACCCGGAGATTATGGCTGCTATTACACTGGTAGCCTTCTCACCCATGCTCTGTGATGAGTCTTGGCTAATGGTAGACTTCGCAGTGGAAAGCTACCTGGCAGGGTTTCGCCCACTGAATCCATCCTACGCAGCTATAGGAAAGACGCTTGCGGATCGCAAATGTGATTTGGAGTACCAGCTTAGCATACACCCGGGGCCACATTCAGGGCCCAGGGAGGCACTGGAGCGGGTGCGTATTTTTACGTTGACAGCGATTCTATAGCTGATGACGGAGGTATGCATGTTATATAACAGTACATCGTACCTGAGCCATTTCGCGAGCAAGTCACAAATCGCGATGGTAGACGATGCATTTTCACAGGACCAGTGCCTGTGGAGGCTGAGGGACCGGATGTATTCTGGATCTTCCCACCAGGGATGTTCCGTTATGTATGTACCACTTGCAGATGTATATGGCATGCCGACTGATTCCCCCTTAGACCACGACGCATGGCACCGACCGGTATATTTACAGAGCATCAGACTTCCAGGTAATTGAGAACGTGGTGACTATGCGCCGTGACATATACGAGTTGTGGCACTCGAATGCTTTCTGCGTCGACGTGGATGTCAGTTTCTTTTCCTGCTTCCTTCTCAAGCTTCTGTGCTCATTTTTCAAATTGATAGGATGACTTCAGGATATGCATTTTCGACGAGAAAGCCAAGGATATCGGGCTACCCCGCAATCTCAGGAACATACCCGCGGGGGAAAAGTCTAACTTGTTCTTCGAACAGCATATGAAGTCTACCCTTGTCGCGAATTTCATGGGTGGCGACATCGAGTGGGACTACGATCACTACGATTTGCACGAATTGGTGCAGGATCTGGGCCTTAGTGTACGACCTCGGCCAGAGGAGGGTCAGACCATCGATGTCCTTGACGAACGATTGCAATCCGGCATTGGGAAAGCTATACTGGAACATTATGTCTCGCAGCGTTTCAGGGATGCAAGCGAGAGTCTATACGAAGACGAGGTCTGATGACAATCGCTCTGAAGCGTCTTGTAGAGATATAATAGAGGTTGGCGATGTATTCATGTACCGTACCGTTGGTGGTCATTCGCGGCAACCTTTGACCATCTCTCATCCGTCACACCTGGATGCTAGTACTGAGTACATTGCATGGCACCTTCTCGCAGCCTTCACTTACTCTTACTTCTCGCAGCTGCGTCGTATGCGGTGCTCAGACTCTCGTGGACAGCACGAGACCCAGCTTTGGTAATTGTCTCGTATGTTCCTCCGGAACGAGTACTTGGGCCATTGCTAATCTGTAGCGGTAAGCGAAGCACGTTTACAACGACCGCGTCAAGCTCATTGATTCTGAATGACTTATTGACACGCGGCTATGTGATCATGACACAACGTAGACCCTCAAGACGACTACCAATAATCCGTGCCCGCGCGGAGTTTAGGTTATAAGTGGCGAGGCTGTAGTGTGTATTGTACACCAGAAACATCTTTGTCAGCCCTTATGAATTCATTGGTGCAAGGTTGATGCACAATACATAGTACGCCCCTCGCGCCCAGGCAGCTCGGGGGCCTCCAGTGTTTGAGATGACCAAATTTCAAGGTGACATCGAATGATTACACCCGGTAGGCCAGGCTGTAGCTGCGAGCTGCGAGCATGGAGTGGCTTGCTCGGATGCAGGCTACCACGATCGCAAGGGCGCTGCACGGCGTCACGTACAGTGTACTCGCCATCTGTTGCACCAGTCGTGCATGTTGTGAGTATTTCCGAATCCCAACAGGCCAGAAACTGTGCTCGTTTGCTTGTGCGTTTTCCCATGAGCCCGTTGGCCCGCTCGTCCCCAGCTGACACTCGCGTGTCCGCTCTTTTGCCTGTACGCCGCCCGCATGCTCTCTCGTTCATGCTTTTCCCATCCACCTGTTGACTCAAAGCTCTTCTTGTCCCTTGGCCCGCTCGCTAAGCAAGCTCGCGCGCGGAGAACAGGGTGTGGCTGGACGCATTCGGGCGCCACCTGCGCCTGCTGCGTGCGCAGAAGGGGCCCACCCGAGGAGGACTCCGAGGAGCGTCGCCTTGTGGCTAGAGCAGGGACGGGTGGAGCGAGGCAGAAGCAGGCGCAGGTACAGATCCGTGTGCTGAGGGAGCCATACATACTAGGCAAGGCGAGGGAGGCAGACTGTGAATGACATGAGTCAATCAAGAATGTACTGAGACACCTTCGTCCGTCGCAGTGAAAAGGCAGTGTGATTCTAGCGGTAAGTGTGTGACGGTCAAAAAGCTCATACGGACTTGGCCCGGAAGCATGGTCGCCCTCAGATGTATAGCAGAGTGCGAGGCGGACGGGAAGGACCCGGTGTCGGTTGTGCGGGAGATGTTCTTGGACGACATGCGCGCTGCGCGACGAGGCCGTTAGAGGATGCAGAAGCTGCCCAGGAAGTGTTCTCTGCGACGGAAATCGTGCCTCTGGTGCTGGCACTGCAGGATGTGCAGATGGAGTTTGTGCGCGCGGAAGAAGAAGGGTCCGAAGACGTGGACGAGGACGGCGAGTAGGAGCTGGAGACATCGGAGTATGCGGTCGTTCTTCGTTCTTGGCAGCGGGCTGACCCCGCGCGAGCGTTCGCCGTTTGTCTTGCTCGATGGCGACATGGACGCGGACGCGACGGTGGATATTGGACTGAGAGGACCGTCACCGCCAAAACAGGCACGGCTCGACGGGACTTACTCGCCATCGATAATGTTGATGTCGCCTTCGTCAGGCGGGCACCACAAGCCGTCGGAGGAGGAACTCGACGAGGAAGGCGGGCGGGGAAATTGGGAACACAAGCGGTCGCGGACAGAGTCCCATCCGAGGAGCATAAGTGCAGTGTGGTCGAGCTGGCATGAGATACTTCTTCCGAGATGCCACTTTGCCAGAGGTGTTCAGGCCCCCAGTGAAAACGCCCAATTATCTGAGCGATTCCTGTAGAATACCGGCCGCGTGAACGCTGTGATACGATCAGAACCTACGACGTCCGCAAAAATGGGACAAATCTCAGCTGAGATCGGCTCACTCGGATTGTAGACAATGTCTTTGGGTTGATTCTGAGTCATCCGACATTGACAGACAGGAAGGAGAGGTAGACCGCCCCGGTCATATGTACCTATCTGCTCTCGTCGAATTACTATAGCTCTTGCCGGCATCTCAGATAGGTTCTCTTAGAATTACGAGCCAGTTCCCTCTGTCGGATCACATCAAATGTCATAGATTAGACAGTTGTCACGACACCGTACAACCAACACAATTTTATAGTGGTATAGTACTGTGCAGAGCATCTAGCTCTGTATTAGGTGACCGACTCGCAGTGCTTTGTACATTACCAGGAAGGACACTAGTGATTGAGTCTGAAATGAACATCATTAAACTTGATTCTACCTCTTCGCTCGTGTCTTGCCCTGGGTAGTGTCGTGCTGTGCAGATGTGATTAGCCTGCCTATACACCAAAACACATTTTCTACCTTCTTTGCCTCCTCGACGTCTACTCTAAGGGCCTGTAATGAGCCATGTGAGCCCGGGTGTGATGCCACATAATATGCGGTCAATTTGTAGGCCGGACGTACCGTTAACTTTGCAGGGTCTTTGCGACCAGCTTTATAGGCCTTCTCTCAATCGCTCAGCAGTGCATCTTGACCGTGAACCTCAAGATAATGTCGGAGATGTATTTATCTATGGTAGATAACATGGATCAGTGAGGCACTACGAGACAACAGACATACTGTTATGAACTTCTCATTGATAGTACCAGGCTTAGACTCAGTCAATGCTTTGGTTGATGAGTTGTTCTTCGACGAATGCTTGGTCTTCGCAGTGGATGATGCAGCCTGGCTGGTACTGGTGCTCAGTGATGGCAATTGTGGAGCATCTGACTGGGTGGCCTGTGTCCCCGATGGCAGGACAATGTTTGGAGATGCCACGGCGGGCCGCGGAGGGCTTGGAGACCTGCGTGCAGTTGGCCCACAACACTCACCACGTCTGCATCCGTCTGGCCTACTACCAGGTCGGCCGAGCCATCCAGCTCTTGGGTAGGGTTGCACCACTCGGATGCTGGGTTCGTGCCGTCTGTACTGGCTCCTGAGCACAGAGGACCCCCGGAGGATTGCTCAGACTCAGAGTGTGCGCTGGCCTATAGGCAAGTGCACCTAAGTCACAGCTGAACATGAACAAGAGAACACAAGCACACACTGTCTGTTCACCTCCGGCACCATGCTCTATCCCTCCCATCTCGGGGCTCCTACCAAGACCCGTGCAGTTGTTCCCCACATGTGTGTCCGCCTGCCATTGATGTCAGCCTAACAGAGAGCACGAGCAGGGATACACGTACCATATTGATGCCTCTGCGAGGAACACCGTTCTCTGGCACAGCGGCGTCCAGTCTCTGCGCCGCATCGCGATCCTCCTCACGAGTCCCGCTGTCACTGCGAAGGCGTGTATTTCGTTGTTCATCGTCAGGGTCTTCCTTGTGGGCACGTTTCGTGTGCGCCAAACGAGCAGGGAGGAGCCCATTCCGGACATTGGCGTCACGCTGACTCTGGTGTCTATACCAGGTGGATCGTTTTCGCTGGGACATACCCTTCTTCTTGCATTGGAACAGCCACAGGACCAAAGTTCCTCATCAGCTGTGTTGTTCTGTTGGGGAGCCATGTCGAGATGGTGTAACAAGGACTGGTGTGACCGTTGGTGCAGAGAAAGATTGAACAGCGGCGACACAGATCATAACAGAGACACAATAGATTGTATGCATCTCTTGACTGTACATACATAATCACATGGATCATCGAAGAATCCGCGTAGGGCAGCAGCTGAGACGAAAAAATCCGACGACAATCTACACAAGCAGGTAGGGCAGGGTAGGGCACGACACGACGCCCCGACCCCACGAGCACGCAGGCGTAAGCGTGGGAAATGTGATGGCGCCCAGTGTTCGCCCATATCGACGGTGTCCTCCTAGATACTCGGGAATTGCTGCTGATTGTATGAGAATCTCTGAGATAATTCGACGTTTTCACTGGGGTTCAGGGCTCAGGCCATCAGGCCTCAGGGAGGCAGTCTGCGACGAAGGCTGCGGCGACGGTCACAATGCGAGCGAAAAGTGCGAGCATGGTCAAAAGATGCCGACTCGGAGGATCAGAGGAATGGCTTTGAGACGAGGATAGCATAGCACCTGACATGGTGTTGAAAGTTAACGAAGTTGAACTTGATGGATACAGTAGAGCATGGTCTCCGCGGTTGCCGTTCTGGGACAGACTCGCTGGGATCCTGGCTCGGAACGTAGCCCAATGGGTGCTGCCTGATCCACAGTATCCAGCTCTGGTACCTACTTCCGTGCGTAGCACGGGCCCGGGTAGCCTTTTGGTTTAACATAAGCAAGCGTAAGTCGACGATTGTATACAAGCACTGGAAGCGCTTATCGTCCTCAGGCTGGAGAGGATTCCCTGATGATGGGATGCCGGTCCACCTCGCATTGCAGCAACACTAGCCCCAGCGCTCGCAATCGGCAATCCTTGATCTAAGGACGCCCAAGCTTTGGACGTGGCGGCCCCGAAGTCCCAAAGAGCGGCATCGAGACAAAACACCTCCAACCCTCACTCTCCTCCTTCATTAGTATCGCATTCGGCATGTCATCCGCCGCCGGCGAGTTCGTACATGCCTCTCAAATTATCCAGTCGCGGAAGGCCGACATCTTCGTTTGGTGGCCCTCAACACCTGTGGCCGAGATGATGGGCTGTACGTTTGTTTACCTTTCCCATATATGCTATCGGTATGTTCTGATGTGTATGCGGCTAGGCATCAACTCGAGTCTCACCGGTCCAGTGACGGCAGGGACTATGCTGCGATGGGTGAACATTGTCGGCCGGCTCGGTGGCACGGAAGTCATGGAGGTCAGGAGAGCCGCAGTCCGACTGATCGCTGTTCTCCAGTACTGGCCCGAACCAAAGGATCCAGTTCCAAAGTCTAGTGTTCTCACCCCCGGAGATTATGGCTGCTATTACACTGGTAGCCTTCTCGCCCATACTCTGTGATGAGTCTTGGCTGATGGCGGACTTCCCAGTGCCAGGCTTCCTGGCAAGGGCTCGCCCACTGAATCCATCTTATGCGTTTATAGGAAAGACGCTTGCGGATCGCAAATGCGATTTGGAGTACCAGCTTAGCATACACCCGGGGCCACATTCAGGGCCCAGGGAGGCACTGGAGCGGGTGCGTATTTTTACGTTGACAGCGATTCTATAGCTGATGACGGAGGTATGCATGTTATATAACAGTACATCGTACCTGAGCCATTTCGCGAGCAAGTCACAAATCGCGATGGTAGACGATGCATTTTCACAGGACCAGTGCCTGTGGAGGCTGAGGGACCGGATGTATTCTGGATCTTCCCACCAGGGATGTTCCGTTATGTATGTACCACTTGCAGATGTATATGGCATGCCGACTGATTCCCTCTTAGACCACGACGCAATGCACCGACCGATATATGTACGACGCATCAGACTTCCAGGTAACTGAGAACCTGGTGACTATGCGCCGTGACATATACGAGTTGTGGCACTCGAATGCTTTCTGCGTCGATGTAGATGTCAGTTTCTTTCCCTGCTTCCTTCTCAGCTTCTATGCTCATTTTTCTGTCGATAGGATGATTTCAGGATATGCATTTTCGACGAGAAAGCTAAGGATATCGGGCTACCCCGCAATCTCAGGAACATACCCGCGGGGGAAAAGTCCAACTTGTTCTTCGAACAGCATATGAAGTCCACCCTTGTCGCGAATTTCATGGGTGGCGACATTGAATGGGACTATGATGACTACTCTGTGCAGGAATTGATGGAGGATCTGGGCCTTAGTGCACGACCTCGGCCAGAGGAGGGCCAGTCCATCGATGTCCTTGACGAACGATTGCAATCCGGCATTGGGAAAGCTATACTGGAACATTATATGTCGCAGCGTTTCAGGGATGCAAGCGAGAGTCTATACGAAGACGAGGAGTCTGATGACCGTTGCTCTGAAGGGTCTTAGAGGGATGATATGGAGCATGTCTTATAGTGTCCACCCATGTACCGTATCGTTGGTGTTATTTTGCGGCAACATTTGACCATCTCTCATCCATCACACAGACACCGTATGATGATTTTGCCCGTTCATCTTTAATCACTGCAGTTGGAATCTCAAATACTCACAACATACGACGTCCGTCAGGATCGAGATTCGATGAATTCACGAACGCATGCTGATGCCATGGTCTATTCATGCGATATGGAGCCGGGCAGTCATCCTTTCTGGTGGTCCCGCATACTTGGTATCTTCCATGCCGATGTCGACCAGCGAGGGTACGACATCCGAAACCGTTCTGTGCAGCGTCTGGAGTTTCTCTGGGTGCGTTTATTTGGAACCAATGTCGATCACAAGTGGGGTCTTCGTCATAGCGAAGGACCCTAATGCATTCGGTTTTCTGGACCCTTCACTGGTCATCCGAGGCGCTCGATGAAACAGACGATTGGCAGGCATATCATGATATCATGTTGGCATGTAAGTCCTATAATTTATTTGTTGTGTACAACATTTGACCTCAAAAACCGCTAGATTTGTTGACCGAGACATGGTCATGCAATACTAATACCACCTCGGAGTAGGGCACCTAGGGGAACCATGCCTTGGATCTGTATGTACAAACCTCTCAAGAAGAAGCGAGCTCCGAGTCTGGTGCAGCTAGCGGAGCTAAGGATGGCGATTATGAGATGCAATTCGACAGGTTACGATGAACAGGATGAGGATCCAGAGATGGATCTTAAGAGGAAAAGGCCCGGAAATTCTGACAACGAGCTGGAGCAAGCGGGCAGCGATAACAAATCGGACAATGACGGGGACTCACTGAATGATCTCTAATACGGCGACGTATCAGCATGTTTGTCTGTGATTAGGTGGTCTAGTAAGCTAAGTCTAGGCTGTTTTGAAATCTGTGTGTGTCTTCGTGCCGCGGGGTTGCGCTCATACGGGCGCCAAACCGTCAACACAACCGCATCCTCAACACTTAACACACTGCTTGTATGCTCCACCGACCAGGCTTACGTCTGCGCCGTATGCCTCATTGACCTTCCTCTGGCCGATGGGACACCTCTCGACGGTGCTTGATTACCTCTGGAAAGTCAAGCAGTGCATCCCAATGCCTCGACTGTCGCCGCGGGCTCAAATCCTGTTGTCGCACTGGACGGAGAGCTCTCAGGCGCATAACAGCATAATGGCTTTGATTTAGCTCTGCAGGGATGATTGATGATCTGCTGCGAACTCTACCCTTCAGTGCGGCAATAATCTCGCTCGAAGCCTCGAGTAATTCAGCGCATGTGGTCTCCTACGGCCATTCCACCCTCTCCCTTCACCGTACTTGGATCTTGACACCATAAACCTTGCAAGCTTCACTGCACCCATCATATTCTCTGCCGACCACTCCACCTCCGCACCAGTCGTTGCCCAGTGCAACCAGCATCTCGGCGCCCGTGTCGAGCAACACAGACGTGGGCTAGAGTGCCTCCCGGCCACGATGGGTGATGGTTGGATGTTCAGTGCCGTCAACAGCATCGCGTACGAGCAGAAGGAGAACACATCGAGCGGTGGCCAGCTCGCGCATGTTGACACCGAGGGCCAAACGCGCTGGGCAAACTTCGCGCACTCATCAAGCCCAGGGGCCCGTGTGCGCTCGATAGGCGGCGGCAGATGCGGGCACTGGTGGCGGAGCAGCTCACACACTGGTCGATGTTGCCACTGAACCAGGCACACTTCTGGTGGACGCGCAGGCCAATGATTCCCAATGCGCGCATCGCGGAGCAGCGCGAGCGGAAGCAGCGCGCCGATTAAGAGCGGCGAGCGATGCAGAAGCACGTCGTGTAGCTCCCAATCATCTGCGCGCATGGGCGGCGGGACAACAACGTCGACCGTGCAGCGCAGGACCGCATTACCTGCCTGGGCAAGGCCGCGTGGTCGTTCCGTGCGCACACCAAAAAAGACGAGCAAAAGGCGTATTGAGCGCATCAGCACGTAACATCTGGAGGCGGTGAAGGTGGACGATGAGGTGTAGCCCATCGACACGGCAAAGGACATGTATCACGCACCTCCTGCGGCAGACGGACACATACCTCGATTCGCTCACGCATGCCGTTTTGGAGCAGCAACGCGACGGGGATTTGCAGGAGGAGCTGAGATGTGGGGCGCAGAAGTTCACGACTGCATGAGATGACATAGGCGAGCTCGACTACCATGCTGTCGCGCATATATTGACGGAGAAAGTTACGAAGCACGTAGGCATCCTCGCGGATGGGACGCTCAAGGATTACCAGCCCAAGGGGTTTCGATGGATGGTCAGCTTATATGCTAATCATGCAGACACTCATCGCTCATCTGTATGCATCCACAGGGTCTTGGCAAGACGATCTAGACGATCTCGCTTAACCTTTACTTCGTTGGGGTCAAGAAGCAGCGGGGGCCATACCTCGTTATCGTACCCCTGTCGACCATGACGAACTTGTCGAGCGGATTCGCGAAGTGAGCCCCTAGCGTGAAGACGATCTCGCACAAAGGCAACCCCGCGCGGCGGAACTTGCTCCAAAGCCACCAGCGGATCGGCACATTCCAGGTACTGCTCACGATGTACGACTTCAAAATCAAGGACCACACCCACCTTGCGCGCACTGTGCGCTGGGTGCGCATGATCATCAATCAGGGTCACCGTATAAAGACCACACAGTGTCCGTCGCAAGCTTGCACAGACACTGACTCTGTACCACCTGCCGCGCTATCGACTTATCCTCCGGTGTCATCAACAAACTCCTCGCTCATCTGGCACGTCATGCTCTTCCACGCCCCGAAATCTGACAACAAGGTCCTCATCTTGTCGACGCGTGCTGGTGGTCGTGGTCTTCACCCGCAGATGTAAGTTGGCAGTGGCAACTCCTGCGCCAGCTGCGGCTGATCCCTATGTGATTGTGTAGTTTTGATAGTGACTGGAACCAACATGCCGATCTCCTAGCGCAGGACCGTGCCGACCGCATCGGCCAAACAAAGGTCTTGTGCACCCTGCGGTCATCACGGAGAATATTGTCGGGAAAGCGACATTGCGCGGGCTGGGTACAAGTTCGACATAGACAACAGGGTTATCCAGGCTGGGTTATCCGACAACAAGTAGACGCAGAAGGAATTTGTGGTACGTATTCCATGCCATCTGTTTGCCACTACACCCTCTCTATCTCGTAGTGTTCCGTCCTCGAAGCCGATCAAGAGGAGGAGGTGGGAGACATGAAGGATGGTGAGTCAACGACATCATCGCTCGTTCTGATGAAGAAGAGAAGCTCTCCGCAAGATCGGCATCCTACGTGAGCACGAGGGTCTCGAGAAGGGACTGGCGACGCCGGGGAATCGCTGCGGGGTCGGATCCAGATGGAGGGGCTGCCCGACTACTACAGGACGGATGAGCCGTTTATCAAGGACGCGCTCGACAAGCTGGAAGGCCATGGGCATAGGCGAGGAGCTGCCGTCAACTGCGCCGACGGCCTCAGCGACGACAGGTAGGTGTTGGTACGGATCATCACACTGTCTTTGGTCGCTAGAATCTACGGACTGCTTCATAATGCAGGCTTGAGAGGGTGATAACACTGACGAGGAGCTGCAGGAGTTCGCTGGGCTCGCGCGGGAGAGGAGAGCTGGTCTCGCTGTTAACAAACTCTTGCACAACGTACACCGGGATAGTCCCGTGGTATGCCTCCCCTGGCCAGTCACCCTTTGGCCACGGTGTGGGCATCATTGACAACGGGCGGGATGGTCTAGTACATAGCCCACCATGACACCATATAGGCCACCCGACTTGTCACAGACAACGTAGGACATGCGGCGGTGGCGGCTGACAAACGACATTGGAATTGCGTCACTTTTGTTGATGCAATGCACTCTGTGAGACCACCTTTGATGCTCAATCAATGTGGTGCATACTCTGATAGCTATAATTTGGCAATGTTTGCACATGCGAGAACCACGATTGTACATGCGCGAGACGGGTCAACTATGGGTACATCGTTGCATCCCAATCGCGCGTACAATGCAGTGGCACTCATTTGCGACGACCTAGACCTGCGACATGCCACAAGAGTGCCGTCCGGAAATGTTCGACAAACAGCCAGTCGCTGCACTCCTCGAATTGTATACGACCCGCGGGTGTCAGTAGGTTGACCTGATCTCCAACGGGGAGCAACTCCATTGGAAGTCGCTCTAATTTGTCGGAATATCCCTCTCGAAAGTGTAGAGTTTGCGTCGATTGTTGTCGGATGGATCGGGCTCGACACAATCATCAAATCTTTTGTAAAATTTGGAGCATTGAACGTGCACTCACATAGATGGAAAATTGATAAGTGTCGTAGCATCGATGTATATCTCCCCTCATCAGTATGGCATTCGAGCAATGGTCAGCGAGTTCACGCGCCGAGAGGCGTAGCAACGCTCGTTGGCTGCCCCATGGCAGGACAAACCGCGAGACCTTGAATGAAGTGATTATCAGTCATAACCAAGAGTTTACGAGCACTAATGATTGACAACCCACGGTCATGTCCGCAGCTGCAAGAGGAAAGATGTGGGCAACCTCCAACCCAGTGTAATCTTTCCCTCGTGCACGTTCGATGACTTGGCAACCAGTCACTCTGCACCGGGTGTCTCGCAGCCGTACCTCTCGACGAACTGCCGCGCTCCGAGTCTATGATATCGACGGTCGGAGATCAATGACACAGCGCTATGCACAATGTAGAGGCGACCTACCTTCTTTTGTTTGTCGCCTGAGTGCGGAGAGACTTGACTAGTCCGATTGTTGGTGAAGCCTACAGAGAGTGATCGAGTCGCAAGATATTCCGCGGAGTTACCATATGAGGGCTGTCGTGCGAAGAAATCCTCTATAGGGGTGCCCTGTTGGTCTATGCCCTCGAGCTTGGCAACGAGAATGTAATGACCAGGTTCGCATAGGCCGGTCGACGTGCTGGTGAAGAGCAACCCGTGTTGCATTCGATCTTTGACGTGATTTTGCAGCCAAAGATCATCGTATCCCTTAGGGAGTTTAACACCCATCTGGGATGGGTCAGACCACGGCAGAACGACCCATGTTCCTTTGGTATAAGTCACAGATGTCGGCAATGGGGCAGACAACAACATTTCGAACCATCGGAACACGAAGTCCCAATGTATTGGTAGCCTGTTGTTTTGCTGACCCATCTCATTGTGGAAGCCTGTTGTATAGCGTACATTAGCCCGCTAGATACTGGAAGGCTATAAGAGTTACGCACCTGCCACTAAGAAAACGCTGCCGCCGCGCAAGCTATCGGAGGCCCAGATGTGGACATTCCTCTGGTCGAGGTTCGTGTAATCTTGCTGTGTTTTGCCAATCCTGACATAGGGCAGTGGGATCAGACTGCCGACTCGGTTCATCGGTATGTCCGCGAGATATATGTATCAATCTGTGCACAAGTAGGAATAGAGGGTACGAGTATATTACCGTTCGCACTGGCGTTTATATACCATGATGCGGTCCGCCACTGGGCCTGACCAAGTCGATGAGATAGAGATAGCATGGAAAGCTGTAGCCTGTGATCGAGCTCGGTGACCTCGGTCGTAGGCATCAGTGTTAGTCCATAGATTGAGATAGGGCGCTGCCGTGATACCTTTTGTTGCAATAGCTTGACTCGGACTCGCTGGGTGAAGGTGGCTGGCATGTTCTGCATTCTTGGTGGTTGCCATATGGACTATGAAAGACCATTAGAAGATCCCTTACCGATGCACCACGCAGTTCAGTCCGGCGGCGCATATGAACTCATCATCAGAGCGTTCGAACGCATGCCTATCCGATGCATCTTCAATACATGAGTGTCTAGTACAACAACCAGGCTTCCCTTCGAACTAGTCATCAACCATAAGAACGGGTCAGAAGCTCGCTGCGAGAACTGCAGAGGAACGAGGCCTAACTGCAGATCGCTACGCCGCACCTTGACCTCGTACCACCATCATGTCCGAAAGACGCCCAACCCCACCAACCCCTTCCCCCCGTCCCCCCGCCCGCAACGAGGGCCCTCCTGCCGACAAAACACCCTCAACCGCTCGACCCGGTTCGACGAGTGCTGCAGCGGCAGGCACATCGCGAACCGCGGACTACAACGCTCGCCCTAGTGGCAGCGAACGCAAAGCCAGCGCGTCTGGCATAACCCGCACGTCCTCGTGGCGTGAACGCACCAGGGGCAGTCCTAGCTCTCCTCTCGGGGAGGGCTACAACCCCCCTCCACCTACTGGTGAGACCGTGGTTGTCATGGTCGCAGACACTCCGGCGACGACCCAGTCGGCGTCGGAGACGGTCCCCTCTACCTTCCCTCAGGTGGAGGAGGACTTTGTCTTCGATTATGGAGTATCATCGGCTCCATCGGAAGCCCCCGTCCCGTCGCTCCCCGAAGGAGCGCATTGGAACAATCTCCCTCCCACGCCTCAACAGCCGGAGAGAGCCGCGTCCCCCGTGGACACGATAATTAAAGACGCGGAGGATGAGGTACGCCCTTATCGTCCCCGTTCACACGGTCGTGGGAAGTCTCACACCTCGTTGCAGAGCGACGAGAGTAGTGATGACGACTCCACTGACAAGGAAGACGACCGCACGCTGCGGGCTGCTCCTCGCAAGAAGGGCAAGTCCGGGAGCAAGCCGTCGGGAGCGATCTCAGAAGGAATTTCTGAGGTAACGACGCCGAGCGGGGTCTCCTACGCGGGATCCTCTCGAGAGGCCACTCCAGCGGTCTCTTTGAAGGGCGACATCGAGGTCATCGAGACCGCGAACTACGCGCTTTACCAAGACATTCCAGGTAACACACCGTATACGGCGATTTCGGCCATCGCTCGTACGCTCCGTGACGCCTGTGAGATCCTAGCTTCCGGGTCTTCGGAGCTAAAGAAGGCCATGCTCGACGATGTCAAGGAGAGCAGTCGGCTTGCTTACCCCTGGAGGTTTATCACTCCGTTCAGATCGGGCAGCGCATTGCAGCGCTTGCTCGCGAGTACGCCAGCGTGGCTCCTAAGGAGCACATCGCTGAGATGAATCGGTGCTTCGACAACAACGTCGTCGGCCCCGCTCTCAACCAGGCCATTCAGGCTCTGGAGGACCGTGATTTGATTGTGAGGGGATTCGACAACGCTCGCGACATTATGCGCGAAATCGGTAGAGACACCTTCGGTAAGCCGGGGGCCGTCCAACAACACATGGAAGCTGTGGGTAACACCATGGAGTCCATGAGGAAGGTCATCCACATGCAGGTGGAGCGTTCGGGCGAGGAGAATCGCTCACTCAAAGCTCAGGTCGCGGCGCTTACAACGCTGCTCGAGCGGTCGAACCAGAATACGGTCGACGTCAAGGCGATGATGAAGGAGCTTCGCCAAGAGCTCGGTAGCCTCAAGGCTGCAACGACGGCTAGCACGAGCTACGCCGGCGTCTCTGCGCCCAAGGGCGCCGGACCTAAGCCTGCGGAGCCCCCTGCTCCACCCAGGATCCGCGGAAGCGCCCAGCGCCCGCTCTGACGCCCGCCCCTGGCGGCGCGTCCAAGGAAGGTCCCCCGCCCCCCAAGAAGGCGCGTGGTGACAACGGCGCTGCGCAAGCAGCTGCTTCTGCCCCTGAGGACGGAGAAGTTGCAGAGGAGTGGAAGATGGAGTCAGTCTCTGACTGGGCCCGTCTTCGCGCCGCTGCCACCATCGGTGAGCTCGCCCCCACCATCCAACTCCGCGAGGCGTCGGCCATCGCGCGAGGTCTCGGCCTCGACTCGCGCCCTGCGGGCGCTCATCTCCCAGCCGCTGTGCAGCCTGTGGGCACCAGCGCTACCCCCGCGGGTCAGAAGGCGATCACTGCCGGCCCAGAAGTCAAGGCGAAGCCCGAGAAGAAGGAGAAAAAGGGCAAGCCCGTCGAGCACGTGCAATACGTGGGCAATCGGCAACAAATGGTCCGCACTCTAGTGGTGCGGAGCTCCGTAGCATTCACTGGGGGCGTTCCTAGCGTCTCCAGCGACGACCTCATCGTCGCAGCTAAGTCGGCCTCACCGCCGCCACCGTGAACGTGCCCCTGAAGGCCGTCATCAAACATTCGGGCAAGGACGCCATTTTGGAGTTCTTAGCGCGCCCCTCTTCGGAGGAAGTCATTGGAGTACGCAACTCCGTCGTCAGTATGCTAGCGCTGAGGCTGCCGGGCACGGTGGCTTCGGTCGACTTCGCATCCCCACTCACCCGGGTTGGAATCGAGGGATTCCCCAAGATGCGCCAGATCGCAACTCTGGGCGGCCGCACCACGGTCGGGGAGTATTCGCAACATGAGGTGTGGGCGGAACTCCAAGCTAGCGCCAAGACGGATAAGCGGACGAAGGAGTTCGCCGACTTCGTCCTGGAATTCACCTCCGCGCCGGTCGCGAAGTTCGAGGGCAACCCAGGCGGCTCAGGCGTCTGGGCCTGCTACGTCAAGGACACGGTACGCGGCTCCATCTCGGAGCGGTTCTGCACAGATAAGTTCGCGATCAAACTCTTTGGTCGTGCTTACCGCATCCGGCGCCTTTCGGCCCGGAACTCGATGCCCTCGTGCACGAGGTGCTGGCGGTGGGGTCACTCCGCCGGCCAGTGCTCGCAGATGGGCCTGTTCTGTGGCCGCTGCGGCTCCAAACATCAAGATCTTGCGCACGAGAGTTCCGCTCTTTGCTGCGCGGGGATTCGCCTCCACAGTGGCAATGCTCCGGACGAATGTCCGCCGGAGCACGCCTACTGCCCCAACTGCAAGACGAAGGGTCACGGCCCCTCGGATCGCATCAATTGTAAGTTCTGGCAGCATTCGTCAGAGAAGAAGTGGATCGAGAACCACTCCGCGCGCGCGGAGTCGGTGAAGGATCAACTCGCGCGCGAGAAGAAGGAGCTGGACTCCATCAAGAAGACGCTCAAGGAAGCCAAGAAGGCTTCTGATGAGGCGAGGCAAACAGCGGAGACCGCCTTCATCGAAGAGGTGTCTCAAGGACTCGCGGAAGTGACCGGAATGGTCACGGACGCCTAATCTCGTGAGTAGTTGCCTTATCAATGACAACCTACAACGGGGCTGAACGGGGGGCTTCAGCGCGCAGCGCGTCCCCTTCTCTACCGGAGCCACTCGACCGGGATGCTGAGCTAAGAGCCGCCACGGAAAGGCTATTAGCAGGAATGGATCAGGAGTTGGGAGCGGGGGCGCGAGGCAATGTGGAAGCCGGCCCCGTTCCAAATTTAGATCATATTTTATACGGGCACGAGGGTGCACCGGACCATGTACATCACGACGTGGAAGTGGAAGCCGAAGCGGCTCCACAGTATACTATTCAGTGCGTATCAGCGAACGTACAGAAGTCTCACGAGAATACTACCCAGCTTCTCGAAAAGTACCGAGATGCAGACATTATATGCGTCCAGGAAATATTTTGGGGAAAGATCAAAATGGTCGTCTCCAGCAAAAACAAGAAGGGTGATGTGTATGAACAAACATGCGCGCACCGCAATTTCGCTTGCTATGGGGCAAGCAAAGACTCGCGGGTGGCAACATATGTCAACCGTAAGTGGAGGGGCGCGTCGCCCCATGTCATCACAGGTAATGTGTCACACAACGACACATTATTAGTCAGCATCAATACACCGGATGGGCCGTTCACGGTTCTCAACGTGTACAATGATAGCAATGAGCATGCGGCAGTCTCGCACCTGCTAAATGTGTCAGCGCACCTTCCTCCCATCTCTATGATGTGCGGAGATTTTAATTTGCGCCATGCCTCATGGGATAAGCGCACGCGGGAACACAACATGAACCCGCCTCATGCTCAGAAGAGCGGAGAATTAATGGATCTCGCCGCTGAGCTCCAACTCCTCTTGGTTAACAGTGAGGATGGACCGCCTACATGGCAGTCAAACAATGCAGCGTTGCCTCGATACACACTGGATTTGGTGTGGAAGAGAGGCGACTACGAAATACAGGACTTTAGGGTTCAACACGGAGCCAGGCACAAGAGCGATCATTCGCCCTTGGTCTGGAAAGTAATTGCGGGCGGAGCGCCCAATATTGAACCTACACTTGGGCGGGTTCTAAGGAATCTTGGAAATTCAACGAAGATGTGGCTAAATTAATTGCGGGCCTCCCACTTGAGTGGGAGAGTGCGCAAGACATTGAGAACACCGGGGAAGCATTATTCTCCGGTATTCAAGAGCTCTGGAAGAAGCATGCTTCCAAACCCAATCGCACTGGTCATTCCAAAACGTGGTGGAATGAAGAGTGTGCGCAGGCCTCCAAAAGTCTGCGTCTAGCCCGCAAAAGGACTAAGTTATTACGAAAGTTAAGGGGTTTAGCTTTCCGTACGCTTGGACGCCAAAGCGTTCAGTACGAACGGTACAATGACTTACATGATACCATGCAAAAGGGCGTGAAATCTGCATGCCAATGGGTAGCTGCCGCTTCTAAGCGCGCTAAAAGGGTCTTCTTTGATAAGATCATCGCTCACGCGCACCCGCAACTCATATCTAATTATGTTGCGTGGACGCGGCCTAGACGGCTGACTCCAGCGTGCAAATTAAGCGCGCTGATGGCACCGTCATAGATAGTCAGGAAGACCTTCAAACGGAATTCCGAGAACAATTCACTCCGTCGGTTCCCCGACAAGTGGACATGAGTATTATGGACGAACTTCCTAAATGGGAAACTCGGACGTTTAATGACATCTCCAATGAAGAGATATCGGAAAACCTTGCGGACACGAGCAACACCTCAGTCGGCGGGGAAGACCACATCAATTGGTTATGGGCTAAAACCATATTCCATTGCATAGAAAAGAAAACGGACGAAAATGACAACGTCACGTACATTCACTGGGGACCCAAGGTCTACCAATTCTTTAAAGCTTTCTTTAATGCGTGCATTAGAAAGCACAAGTTCCCCACCGCGTTCAAGCGGTCTATAACGGTGGTAATCCCCAAGCCTAACAAGCCGGATTACACCAAAGCCAAAGCATACCGTCCGATATGTCTCCTTAGCGTGTTTGGCAAATTATTTGAAAAGATACTTGCGAAGCGCATGCAATTTGATGCTCAGAAATTTGGCATTATGCATCCATGCCAGTACGGCGGTACAATGCAACATAGTACCACTGATGCTGGCATTGAAGTCGTGCACTTTGTGCACGAAGCTTGGGCACGAGATCTCACTCCTTCAATGTTGCTGTTGGATGTATCTCAATTTTACCCGTCTCTAAATCACAGCATTCTTGTTGAGATGTTGAGGCGTGAAGGATTTGCGGAGGACTTGGTGGAGTTCTTTGCTGATTATCTAAAGGGCCGGTTTACCCGGTACCTGTTTAATGGCAAGCTCACAGACGCCACTCCCACACCGCTGGGAGTGGGTCAGGGGTCTGCCTTCTCTCCAATGGGATCGGGGCTGTATATCGCTCCTATCTTACATAAACATTTCCCAGTGGATCGAAAGATGCCTGGGAATGGCACACTGAAGTTCTACGTGGACGACGGTGCATTCATGGTAGCCGCGCCGTTGAAATCAACGATTCGGCGCAACATTACGCAGGTAGAACTCAATGTGGAGTACCTGCAGGTTATGTTCCACTCCCTTAATGGCGACTTATTACGGGTCGGGTTGGGAGTGGAAGCTGATAAAGTGGAAGTCATGCACTTCTGGAAGAAGCGGAAACCGTGGAAGCCCGATAAGCCCACAGGCCCAGATGTTGTGATCGAGATTGATCGAAAGATCAATCACATCGTTCCAAAGGTGTCAATGAGATATTTAGGATTCTATCTGGATCCTAAATTGTCATTCAAATCTCACATCCGCTTCTACGCGGCTAAAGCAGCCAGCACGGTGTCCACTCTCACCATGCTAGGCAACTCTCTTCGGGGTTCACCCCCATGCAAAAGAGACAATTATACATAGCGCATGTGCTCCCGCTCATGTGCTATGGCGCGCACCTGTGGTGGAAACCTGGGTGGAAAGGGATTGGCTGGATTGCGAAAGAGATGCAGGGGGCGCAATCCCGAGCTGTCAGATGGATCACGGGGGCGTTCCGAACGACCCCGATTGGAGCCATGGAATTGATCGCCGGAGTGGTTCCGGTGAAAGTGAACATCACAAGATACATGGAGAAGCATGCTCTCCGTATCAAAACTCTTCACCCGGGTCATCCCACCCGGGCGTTAATGAGTCATGAGTGGGAGCTATCGGACGTCCCCACATCAGATCTCAACGCTGAAATGCCGTTCCGAGTAGGAAAGCGCAGCAAATCAAAGTCCCCTATGGTGCACTTTGAGAAAATGGCCAAGACAACGAATGAAATATTCCATGTCTTAGCATCGGTATGTAGGCCTGGTGACAGGTTGATCGACCGGGATGGAGATGACGCCATCAAACATGTGTTGTTTCATCGTGATAAGCGGGATAATCATGATGACGACATCAAATCTATCCCAAGGAAAAAGGGCGGAGAAAATGGAAAAGTCAGCGATGATTTCAAAGACTGGATTCACAACACATGGACGCCTGCGGCGTCCACATACATGCATGACAGAAACACCCTGATCATATGGTCGGATGGGTCTGTCATCCCGGGGAAAGATGACGATTATCTCCAGGTCAAAGGCAAGCCAAACTTGCAAAAAACGAGGGCGTCGGGCGCGTATGTCATTACGCGCAATGACGAAATGGTCTCGGAGGACTCTTGGATGTCCGGGAAGTGCACGAGTTTTGACGCGGAGGTGCAGGCATGTTACCTCGGTGTCAAGGCAGCCATGGAAGTGATCCGTCCATCGGATCACACTATAGTAATTGCCAGCGACAATATTGGTAATTTGAGACGCGCTATGAAACCGAGTGGGGTTGGCTCCGGCCAACTCCACGGTGTGTGGATTAGTGAACATCTGAAGGAAATGAACCGAAAGGTTGTTTTCCTATGGAGCCCATCTCATGTTGGGATTCAATGGAACGAGTATGTGGATAAACTCGCTTCTGACATTAATAAATCAGACGAACCTCTGCCTGATTACAAATCATTTGCTTTCCGGGGACAAGAGATCCGCCAGAAAGTAATAGACGACTGGTCGGACATTGCCGGCCTCAAATACAAAGTTAAGCGCACACCGGTGGCGGGAGTCCCGGGTGTCCCTGACAAATCTATTCGCACTTGTCACAGTGCCTATCTAGGGTATGGTTTGTGGTGGGACGAGGGGTTAAAGCCTCGCACCACAGGCAAATCACCCTTCCTATCCCTAGGGAAAGTCGATCTGAGCAAGACAAATGCAGACGGCGAGGATAAAACTTATGAGGAACTCGCGTTCCCCACTAAGATTCGCAATAAGGAGGTAGCCCGATTCACGCGGGTTATCACTGAACACTTCCCAAGTGGGGAATACAAGAAGCGATTTAAGCTTCTCCAACCGGGAGAATCGGATAAATGTCCGTGCCGCCTTCGAAACGGGTACCGAGAAACCCGAGATCACATACTCTTCAAATGCCCGTACTACATGAGGCATAAAAAGTATGAGCGCAAGCCTTTCGTGGGTCCGTTTTCGAAGCGGGACCTTGCGCAAGGCAAATCGTGGTACTCTAGGCGTCAACGGGGGTGGTCCTCGCTTGATGTCCTGAAGTTCCTCCAACTCAACCCTATGGTTGGCACATTTGAATGGGCAGAGATCCTCTCCAAATGCAAGGAGGATCGCGCCCAGGGCAATGAGCACACCATGGCGTGGGCTAGACTAGAAGCGCACACAGTGTGGCGCGCTGGTAAAGTTCTGGAATTCCAGAAGGAATGGGATGGGCTTTCTGAAAAGGAACGTAAAAGAACCGAAAAAGAAGCCCATAGGAAATACGCGGCGGCATTTGATCCGTCGAAGGCAGAGAAGTTCGCAGAAGAACTGTACAGAACGTGGCAGTACAGGGACGTTGAGGAAATTCAAGAAGGCAGGCGCGAAGCGCTTGAACGAAATGAGATAATGGACGAGCCCTTTGTCCACATTCCCATCCGCGGGGTCATGGAGCCCGAACACAGAGTACTGGGAGAGGAAGTAGTTCCTCCGTCACAAGCGGAGGAACATGAAATTGCCCCAGTCGATCACGAGGATCCTACCCTCGACTTTGCCCCTCGCGCCTCTCAATTAGAGGAGGAGGAACTTATTACTGCGCATCTAGACCAAGGGTGGGTGGACCTTCCTCATCGGGGGTTCATCTTACCTGAAGGGCGGTTGTTAGACGCGGAAGAGAGGGACAATGAGCAGTTCTTGGACGACTTTGGAATGCTTTATGTCATCACACCGCCTCCCTCGGAGGCGGAAGGAGAAGACTGAAATATTCAGTAGATACTCTGCATGTACTTAGAGTATGGAGTATAAATTCGTAGAATTAAAAAAAAAAAAAAAAAAAACTGCAGATCGCTAGGCATTGGCTAGGCCCACGCGGCGGCTAGCACTTCCAGGCACAGGGCAGGCATACATCACATACGACGAAACACTGGCCGGAAGCTAGCAGTTGCTCTGAGCACTCATGAGGCGCCCTCGGGAGATTGTAGCTACCCGATGTAGGAAGTGACACGCGGAAGAGTCCACCTCGAACTGGGATGGCGAACGTCCGAGTGAACGGAACGAGGAACACCTGAAGCTATGTCGGAAGCGTCGGTCGTCCCTGAGAGATGAGGGCGCCACTTGCAGTCTAAATGAGCTAGGGATGCGGAATGTACCGTCTTATGGGCCTAGCGGTAGACACTGAAGAGAAACTTCGAGTCGAAACTGGAGAGAGAATACCTGAAATCGGAGAACTGAGCATAGATATGACGCGCAAAGCAGGTCAATTTTGAACCATCCTTATTCTATGGCGAAGTTTATTCCTTACTTGTGGTGCCGCACGCCATACTAGAACACAGTTTCTCATCGGAAGAGACCATTTAGCCACCAACCGTAAGCGCTACCACAGAAGAGCGAGATAACCATCAAGGTGGTCAAATTCCTGATTGGTTGTTATCACCGATATCGCAGCTGGCGCACACAGGAAGGAAGGAAGGAAGGAAGGAAGGAAGGAAGGAAGGAAAGAGGAACAATTAGCTGCGGCCCAGACAGCGCTCACTCGTTGAAATACGGCGATGGCCGTTATACGCTCGGGACTAGCGCTCGCAATCAGCAAGTATCTCTCGCTTTGGATGTGGCGGCCCCGAAAGTTATAAAGAGCGACATCGGGGCCAAACCCCTCCCATTCAAGTCCTACACATATTCACGCCAATGGCTACGCTTACCACCGCCGACAGTTTTGTGCATGCCTCCCAAATTATTCAGATGCGGAAGGCCGACATCTTCGTTTGGTGGCCCTCAACACCTGTGGCCGAGATGATGGGCTGTACGTTTGTTTCCCTTCCCCATGTATGTTATCGGTATATTCTGATGCCTATGCGGCTAGGCATCAACTCGAGTCTCACCGGTCCAGTGACGGCAGGGTCCATGCTGCGATGGGTGAACATGCTCGCCCCTCTCGGTGGCACGGAAGTCATGGAGATCAGGAGAGCCGCAGTCAAACGGATCGCTGTTCTCCAGTACTGGCCCGAACCAATGGATCTTATTCCAACGTCTAGCGTTCTCACACCCGGAGATTATGGCTGCTATTACACTGGTAGCCTTCTCACCCATGCTCTGTGATGAGTCTTGGCTAATGGTAGACTTCGCAGTGGAAAGCTACCTGGCAGGGTTTCGCCCACTGAATCCATCCTACGCAGCTATAGGAAAGACGCTTGCGGATCGCAAATGTGATTTGGAGTACGAGCTTAGCATACACCCGGGGCCACATTCAGGGCCCAGGGAGGCACTGGAGCGGGTGCGTATTTTTACGTTGACAGTGATTCTATAGCTGATGACGGAGGTATGCATGTTATATAAAAGTACATCGTACCTGAGCCATTTCGCGAGCAAGTCACAAATCGCGATGGTAGACGATGCATTTTCACAGGACCAGTGCCTGTGGAGGCTGAGGGACCGGAAGTATTCTGGATCTTCCCACCAGGGATGTTCCGTTATGTATGTACCACTTGCAGATGTATATGGCATGCCGACTGATTCCCTCTTAGACCACGACGCAATGCACCGACCGGTATCTTTACAGAGCATCAGACTTCCAGGTGATTGAGAACGTGGTGACTATGCGCCGTGACATATACGAGTTGTGGCACTCGAATGCTTTCTGCGTCGACGTGGATGTCGGTGTTTCTTTCCCTGCTTCCTTCTCAAGCTTCTGTGCTCATTTTCCATATTGATAGGATGACTTCAGAATATGCATTTTCGACGAGAAAGCCAAGGATATCGGGCTACCCCGCAATCTCAGGAACATACCCGCGGGGGAAAAGTCCAACTTGTTCTTCGTACAGCATATGAAGTCCACCCTTGTCGCGAATTTCATGGGTGGCGACATCGAGTGGGACTACGATCACGACGATTTGCACGAATTGGTGCAGGATCTGGGCCTTAGTGTACGACCTCGGCCAGAGGAGGGTCAGACCATCGATGTCCTTGACGAACGATTGCAATCCGGCATTGGGAAAGCTATACTGGAACATTATATGTCGCAGCGTTTCAGGGATGCAAGCGAGAGCCTATACGAAGACGAGGAGTCTGATGACCATTACTCTGAAGGGTCTTAGGAAGGGGTAATATAGAGGATGTATAGTGTTCACCCATGTACCGTATCGTTGGTGTTCTTTCGCGGCAATATTTGACCATCTCTCATCCGTCACACGGACACCATTATGTTCACTGCAATTTGATATCCTGCATCGTCTGTTGGCAGGTAGTTTTGACTGAATTATGCGGAGCTATGGTGGCCTTGCCAGTGCGCATACCATGTCACAAGCTGCATCAAATCCAGACCTCGCCGGTGAGTGGTAATGCTGCCGTTCACAGCCGGACCGTTATATGAAAGTTGAGCTTTTGTGACGACCGGTTACAACATACCGGCGGCTGATGGAGACAGACCAATCGAGCATACCATGCGTTGAAATTTCAGCCAACGCAGGTTGAGACCGATCTGTATCGTTCGCATGGCTGACACGTAGACTATGATGAAGAGCAGAAGAGCCTGACTTACCTTTAGAAATACACATACCGGGCGCATCGTGGGTAGTTGGCTCGATATGCCTCGTAGTGGCTTCACAAGGCTCCCTCGCAGGAGGACAAACAAGGCAATTAAGATTTTTGGAGCAGAATAGTCGTATCAATCCGTCCAGACGCACTGTCGTACCACACTGCGTGCCATAGTCTGTTCAGATGTCGGTCAGTATGACTGAATGTCGGAGCATGTGCGAGTGGTGACGCACCTAGCGATCTGCCAGAGGCGTGGAAGCACTATCTGAGCTTGGCGAAAAGCTTCGGCGCGACGCAGGTCTAAATGAGAGGAATCAGGAACGAAAGCAGACCGAAGCAGGGACATAGAGCGCACGTCGACACAGTGCATCATGCTAGGGATAATCAGGTTTGTCAGCGGAGCATATAGAAGAGAAGCAGAGGACGCACTGGTCTGTTGGAAGGAATCGCATGCATGCGGGCAAGGTCAGTAGACAGTCTGCATATGGTACTGAAATACGCACAGCTGCATACGACAGCAGTGAGCGAGACCGGACGACGCGAAAGAGGTATAGACTCACAACTCCTCAACGCAGTCCTCGCCCTTGTAGCCCTTGCCTGAAACGACCTTCTCCTCGCAGTGTCGGAAATGCTCGGTTGCCGCCTTGCACTTCGCCGACTCCTCGCACTGCTCGCGGAGCGCAGGAAGAATCTGAACTCACCCTCTTGTCAGGAAGGCATCATATTCTCAATTGAAAGACAACGCACGTCTTCCGGCTCCTCTTCCTCTTCCTCCTCTGCTTCAGCACCCTCCTCCGCCTCCTCCGGTACGGCGTCCTCCTTCTGCTCCTCCTCTTCCTTCGTTGGCGCGTCCGCGTGCGCGACGGGCATGAAAGACGAGAAGAATGTCGACAGGCTGCTCATGGTGTCCCTCAGTACTAGAACTGGGCTGCAAGCTACGGTGTGGAGAGAAAGCGAGGTGAACTGGCAGTGATGGAGGTGCGGAAAGACTCGCGTTGGTGGCGGCAATCTCCGGGCTTGCCCGCGCATTGCCGGACCCGGGTACGGTAATAGCGGGCGAATCAGCAGTCGGCGTTTACGACAAAAAGCAGTCACTTCAATCCAGGCAATGAGAACGTTTTATACGCTGCAATAGAGTATTACGCGTACAAGCGTATAATACACTCTTAAGTATCACCCAGGGGACACATTAATGCCAGTAGATCGTCTCAGGCCGGCTCCTCATTTTCGGCTTGTCAATTGGCATGCGCATAAATCGTGTAGGCCCGCAGAAGGTCACGAATTATTCTCAATTTTAGACGCATTGTTCGTCTACCCAGCAAAAAGTCCTAGCTATAACCCAGACGGTACGACAGAGCGTAGCGGCGTGAATGAAGGCAGCAGTATGACCTAGGTTGCAAAGGCATCCGGTGATGGCCGGTCTGATTCCCACGCCTCATAGCGTGTCCGTATAAATTTTCGACAGCGCGCTTCTGCCTCTCCAATCCTTCCACGATCATAAACGTCCATGACGAGTCTCTTGCAGCGAGATGAGCACGACCGTCTTCGGACGCGTCGGCCTTGACTTCGCTCGTTCGGCACCTTACCTTGTTACCACCATAAAAGGGACGGGCTTCATGGATCTGAGGGCGGTATCTGACGTGGAAGATTGTGTTCGTGTATGTATGGCCAATGGAGTGTTTGTATACAAAGGTCGTTGGCCGCAGTGCAACATGGATGATGTCATGCATAGTTGGGGATGTCTCTACCGACAGGGATTTGTGTGTTATAGTGAGGCTGTAGAGGGTGTATCAATATGATGGTGCGTTAGTATTCGCGCTTGATCAATTGTGACTTGAAGAGCGCACGCAGCACTTGGGGGAGGACAACATCCACAGTGAGTCTTAGTTTCGAAAGGTACTGCCGCGGCTGTATGGTGATGACAAGATTGGAAGACGAGGCTTAGGTGCTGCGAAGTTGCATGGCAACGGTGATTTCCAAAATTGATATGCAGCTGGGCTCGTTGAACAGTTACCTACCCTCCTCCAAACAGCAAGGACTGCTACGCGCGAAAGCCTGAGTCTGGACACGGCGGCGTAGGGCGTCGAATTTCGCAAACTCGCTCCTTTTTGGTAAACCAGTACATCAGCCAGGTCAATCGGAGTGTCCAGCAGGCTTCACGCCTTCGCACTGGACACTAGCAGATGTCCGCTATCTCGCCTGAACACAGAAATTCCATGTGAGGCCTGGCGATTTGGTGTTCAGATATGTAGTAAGGACTCGCGCGCACCCGGAGACACTGATGCGACAAAGGATCATGCTGATGCTGTACGTATAACGTGTCAAGCCTTCCTTGTAGCAGGGGAATTCACTTGTATATACTATCTAATAGACCGCGGACGCGCGGAGAACATGAAATTTCAGTTAAATCCCGATCTGACAGCCGTCGGCCTGTGCTGATTGATTCCTTGACACTCCGAGTCGACCACGGTGGCGTTTTTGTCACAATCGGTAATGACGTCTATTAGTTAGTTTCGGACGCTCGACGATCAGAGTCGAGAAACTCGATGGTGCTGGTCTGAGGGCATCAGCTCAGGTGGATCTCACCAATGAAGATGCGAAGCCGCAGCACTCAATAGATTGAGCATGTGTGTGGGTTCGCGGCAGTGATGAGCAAAGTCTACCGTGGAAGGTAGCCGAGGATTGGCCTCACCATTAAACACTGGTTCCCTCCTCTTGGACGGCATTGCCAAATTAACCAGTCGGCAATGAAAGGATCTGCGGTTGTTCGAAGAATCCGAGATGCTCGCCTGTACGCCAGAGGCATCTACCATGGGTAGTGAACAGAACCGTTTATCAGCATGCTGTAGTGGGGCATAGAACTTGAGAACACCAAAGGTTCCAAGGCTAGTAGTCTGCTCGTCAATTGTACGCAGCCGAACTTCATTTATGGTTGCCACTCACCTGAGACCCTGCGGGCGGCCGCCCGCCTCAAGGAGCTACTGGGATATGAGCTTCGAGCCCCGTGACGCCGTTCACACCGGCTGCTCCGTCCATGCAGTCGTTAGGCAGGGGAACAGCTGCCAAATGGGTCAACGTTCAACCATTACCACAAGCAGCCCGCTCATGGGTCGACGTCGGCCAACAAATTAGGCTAGCTTCCCATGGAAGCGGTGAGCGGCCGGGGTGAATCCTGGCTACGCTTCGTCACTATCCGGAGCGAAGTGCATTGTATTACGAATGCATGTAGTAGCACTCGCTGCGCTGCGAACATCCCGAGCAGATGCGGGTGCTGTTCTTTTTTTCAGACTGTTCATCGATCGTGAGACTGCCTTGATAGAAGAACATCCATTGGGAATCTCGTCGAGCCTGTGCGGCAACTAGCGGCAGAAACTACCAACAGCAATGGTGGAAGAAGACTCGGGCGGCATAAAGCATGATTTCTAATATGAAGCGGTGTGCAAGTTAGTGAGACGGCTAGCCGTGTCCCGGTCTCGAGGTGCGGTATGAAAACCCTTCTCGCCCCCTCGGGAGCTTGCTAGGTCTCTGTTACAAACGCGGAAAGCGAGGGGGGTCCGCATTGCACCCATGATCGTGGATGGCTCCCCCAGAAAGCACATATGGAGATGCAGCCTGAGGAGCGTGAAGAGAGAGGTATGCGTCTGGGAACTGCGTGATTCAGACGTGTTTGCCATTCGGCGCTCCGTTTAGCCAGTCAGGAGCGACGAAAACAATGCACAAGATATGAACGGCAGAAAGAAAGGCTCGCCTTAATTGTATCATCAACGGCGGGAAGTGCGGCAGCCTACCCTCGTGCACAATTGCACGCAGGCAGCCTGTGTACGTGATTATTATGTATTCAAATGATTGCTCGGACTAAGGCGAATTTACGGTTAATGTTCTTTCTGATGATTGCCAGTGATCGCACGACGCACCTAGTACGAGCAGGTCGGAGCAGCAGCCAGTGGACAAGTCAGTGACGGTGGCTCTGATAGAGATCTAAGCGGAATTCCGACGTACGGAATCAAGCTCAAGGTCGGCGATGTTTGGAATATCAAAAGCAGTGGCCGCGAGGACTCACGTAGTTCGATATGACAGAGTCGATATGGAGGAGACGTCGCACGAGCTCGCCATTCACTCAGACTGGCAAGGAGAGATGTCGGCAATTACCGGACAGCTACATTAGGCAACCCCGTTCGCCACCAGCATCAACTTTTCATTCCATGGAAGGAGGCATTGGTACCAACTCGCACGGTAAAGCCAACGACATAACTCCAATGAACACCAATCAATACTGAACTGTTGTTTAAGATGTGGCGGGCCATCAAATAATGGCATGGCTACCGCCTTACTACAATTGTTCAAAAGTCCCAGGAGTCGCATGGAAACATACTGTGCCGACGGATGAGAAGCTTCGGTGCAACTTTGCACGATATGCAAAATGGCATGTATCCCCATACCTGCCCTAATACGTTCGCGGACTGTAGCTCATCGTAAACAGGTGCCCTGACGGATCTGTGGCACTGTTTCAATGCGAGAACCGAAGCTTCTATCTTCCTCAAATGTATGCCGTTTACAGAACTTCGCTGGAGCATTTATCTCATGCTTGTTCAGTGCATCAGACCACGAAAGCTATTCTGCCTCCACTGCAGAGACACAGCCTCGTGTGTTCGGGCAGCCAGGACCTATACTCGATTTTGCGTGGTATCCCTCTGCGGGTGTGACCAACCCCGCGGCATTCTGCTTCCTTTCCTCCATACGTGAGTGCCCCGTGAAGCTCCTGGACGCAAGTGATGGCAGAGTGAGTCACACCTTCGATCTAGAGAACTGGGATATGAAATAACAACCCTTGGGGCTTTTCAAGCTGCGCGCGTCTTACCGAATCGTTGATCACAGAGAGCGTCATGTCGCTCCTCATAGCATCGCCTTCAACACTACAGCTGATCGGTGCATGCCAGTCTGCTTGAATGACAGGTCTGGCATTCTGATTGCTCGGCGCTAGCTTCTATTGTGGATTCGAAGACGCAATCGAAGTCTTCGATATCCAACGGCCTGGAGAAGGGACACGTTTACATGTTACGCCGTCAAAGAGGAGTAAGGATGGTCTGAAGGGTACGTGAAGTTACACTGTGTGTTTACATGCACGGCCTCACCGATCCAGGAATCATATCCGCTCTGGCGTTTTCTCCTGATGCCCAATCAGGCGTCTTCGCCGCTGGTTCACTGAGTCCACCTCCCGCCTCTTCCTCCAACATCGCAATATTCTCCGAAGCAACGGGAGAAGCTCCAATCATGTTTATTGGGTCCGAAAGGAACTCCCATGGACCATCCCCTGTTATCCGGGCCAGTGTTATGCAGGTGATGATGTTCAGTCAGAATACCAAGGCAACGGAAACTCAACATAGTCCGCTTTATAGCTGATGTTCAATCCAGCTCGGCCGTACATGCTATACGCCTCGTTCAGACGTCATGAAATTATCTATGCATGGGATCTACGAGGTGACGTCAGTAGTCCTGTGTATGCCTTCGGTGAAGAAGCCTCGGCATCTGCTATGAGGGCGGCCACAGGCGTTAACACAAGAACAAACCAAAAACTCAAGTTCGACGTAGACATCGCAGGAGATGTCCTAGGAGTTGGCGATCAGGTGGGTCGCCTCTGGTCAGCAGGAAGGCATCTAAGACAAGGCATCATTCACAGCACGGGAACGTGTCGCTTTTCGAAGCAATACCTGGGGGGGCTGATGCTGATGCTGAGGCGGTATCAGAAGCTCTTAGCATGCGGTCGCCTCCTGTGCTCAAGTATGCCGCACATGAGGGTGAGTGCATTACATTGACGGCACTTCTTTCATCCGATGCCACGTATCGTGGCTATTCATTGCGGATCTACAGATGCGATAGGCTCGGTTAGCTTCCACCCACTTCGCCCTCTCCTTCTTTCCGTTTCAGGTTCTCGACACTTCGATCGAAGCCCACCCACAACGTCCAATGAAGCGGGCTCATCAAACTCAGATTCGGAATCAAGTGATGATGGGGACGACCTCGATACTGGAGAGAGCGGGGCTCCGTGGAGAAAGCAAGGAGTAGCGAGAATCAGTCGCGACCCGCAGCCTGTTGCGTATGATTCCTCCGCGAAGCTGTGGGACTTCGACTCGCGTGGTATCGGTCTCGATAGCACAACAGACACCGCTTCGTGATCATGCATACAGCGGAGATCACTATACATTGTAAGCATACGTTCACATCAGTAGCAGTGTAATGCTTAAAGGCATATCATGGTTGTGCGAGCCCAAAAGTCTAAGACGCGGCGGAAGGACTCAATCCAGGTGCATCACAGCCGCGCGAACCATATCTTCGGCAGCCTTAGAACGTGGCTTGAACCCGCACTTGAAGGGCAGTGGATACCTACGTGGAAGTGAGTGCATGCGCGATAGAGGATTTGGCAAAACCTACGATACGAGGCCGGTAGTATATTCTCCAGACGGTTCGATAGGCACACCCCTGTCATCCAAAGGCCTGTAAATCTCTAGGATCGACAGTATCGAGGCGATCGAGATCCACAGCGAGGCACAAGCTAGGTAGCGACCTGGGCAGATGCGTCTGCCGAACCCGAAGGCAGGAAGTTCAGCGTCCTTCATGTCGTTGTTCAGTTCGCCGCCAGGTGTAAGGAAACGTTCGGGGTTAAACTCTTCGGGATTCGGGAACCGCGTCTCATCATGCAGCATGGCCCTGGAAAACGAACTTGGATGGCATATACATCATCACCAGTGATTCTGCTTACCATCCATTTCCTACGATGACTGAACCGGCGGGTAGTCTGTATCCATTGTATTCATCTTCAGATGTTAGCCGATGAGGAACGGCTGAATTGTGTCGTCTCAGCACAAGTGAATGGGATGTCACAGTATGATGTACCTAGCGGGGTGACTGGCCGCCATCTGAGATTGGGATGAGCTCGGAAGTACGCCGGCATTTGTGGGGAACATCCTCACCTTAGAACCTCATGCACAACGGCGGTGATGTAAGGTACAGAGTGCTCATCAGAGAATTCCGGCAAGCGATCAGACCCAATAACTCGGTCTAGCTCGGCTTGAGCCTTGCGCTGTACGTCAGGGTAGAGGAGCATGGCCAGGAAGAATGATCCGAGGGCAGAGACAGTCTAGAACGCGGGTACGATGAGTGTGATGCGTGCGATGTTCCTGGGAGATCAACTAACTGTATCAGAGCCGCCTGGTGAAACGTCAGCTGATGACTCTTTCCTCCCGTAACGATAAGAATAGTACACACCAGTATACGCTGCCGCTGCGACTCCGCTGTACAGCTTCTCTAAGTGAGCGCTGTCATCGTGGTCGTCAAGCGTGCCAAGCAAAGATAAAATCATTGAGGGAGATGCCATGCCATCAGCCTGGTGGATACTAAGTCAGAAAGACATCGTTTCATGCATCGAGCGGAACTTACAACAGCGTTTTTGACAGCTTTGAATGGCACTTCGACCATTGCCGTCGTCGACTTCTTCCACTCCAGGGCCTTGCGCTGGAACTCGGCTCCGGGGAACCACGCTGGCACGTGCTTAACTGACGATGCCTACAAGTGAGCGCCATACTCATTGAACAAAATTTGGTGGCGTACGCAGTGGAATCGAGTCTACGAGAAATGAACCTGCATTTCCAGCCATCGCCATGGCATGTAGAGCGCGCTCGGCCGTAGCCACATAAGGATCATCCTTCGGTTTGACCTCTAGACCATAAGCGACGCCGAGGATCAATGAACCCGCCATACTGCAGGAAGCATTAGATGGCGTATGACATGATGCTAGTGGTGCTCACTGTCGCAGGTGGCCCATGAAGTCGTCGGGTGTGTCGAGTAGACGAGTCACGAGCACTCGCGCACCTTTTAGGGCTCGGGGTCGGTGCTGCAGAGCAGCGTTGGGGTGGAAGTACTGGTGGAAGACCCTTCGTCGTTCCCTCCACCGATTCCCATATCCCATGAACACGAAATGCCAGTCGCAGCCCACTCTGTGGGGTAGGTGAGCAAGCCACACTTAATAATACCGAGCTTATGATGCAGGGCGGAGGGCGAAGCAAGACCTACAAGTCGTTCAACATAGTCATCTTAGGCCTGTGAACCAACCACACACGTGAGCCCATATTGCAAATCGTAAATCACTGCAACATACCTATCCGAGTATAATGACGACCTTCTCTCAAACAGCTCATAAGCAGCGTCGACAGAGTTGACCACCACGACGGGCGTGCCGGCGAGATTTAAGTATATAATGTCGGAATCTAGTATGAGTGAGAACGAGTTTGGAACAACCAAGACGCGCTCGACCCACCATACTGCCGTGCCCACTCCTGGTAGGCAAGCCATTCCCGCGTTTTGGGGACATCGAAGACGTTACCAAGGAGCGGGAGACCTTTAGGCCCCGGTGGAAGAGGTCGTTTTCTACGCCCGAGGAAAGCTGCTGCTAAGAGCGCGATAATGAGAGTGACTGCGACTGTCGAAGAAAGCAGCGCCATCGCAAGTAGGATGTACACAGCTCCTGAGCCTGCTCTCCAGCCCTTTTAAGTACTCCGGTAGGCCATTCATTTGCTGGGAGGTTCTCCGCGGAGAGATCAGACATACACATGTAGGGTGCATGCCACCCCGAATATTTACGGAAGGACACATTACACGAATACATGCCCTACATGTTTTAGGTAGTGAGCACCGGTTATGGGGGGAGGAGAAGCTTCTACTCACGCGAAGGTGAGGTAACATTGTCTGGATGAGATCCACATTCCGTGAGATTAACGTGGCATAGACTTTCCCTTAACATTGGCGACACGGCAGCATGTGAACCGGCAGCGCTAAGGGTCGGAGGCCCACCTTTGGGATGACACGCCTTCTTGATCGCCGACGGTCGCGCACCGAATTACTAAAAGAACGATCCGGATACGGATCCAAGGGATGATCATGAGATAAGATGCAAGATTTGTCGAGCTGGCGAATGCCGCATGTCTCAACCATGAATACCCGGTTGTTAATGTGAGTCATGGCACCAGGGTCTTTGAATCTTCCACCTCGTTGGCACATACCTTACGGCCTTGGCGCCGGGTTTAGCTCGAACGAATATCGGACGTGACAAGTCGCGTGGATGCAGAAACGGCGATTACAGCGTGCTAGAGTCGATCGGGCTTTTCAACGTCATCTTCACCCGACCGCGTTGCGTATTCTTGTCCTTCTCAACCTCTATCTCGACCACGACCTTATCGAAGACGGCGATGGTGGTGTTCCCCTCGGCAGAAGCAGACGGGACAGTGATCGTGTACGAATCGGGATCGAATTGAGTCTCCCGCTTGAACGTGACGAGCCCTTCAAGGCCCAACCTAGATGGGAGATGTGATGCTTGAGCTTAATGCACTGTGCGGAGTGAGAGGTGAACAAGTTGGACCCACTTCGACACATATACCGCCAGACCATTCCTGAATGTACGAATCACAAAGGCTTCTTCAGTGGTTGACCCCCCTTTACCGCGCGATTTAAGGGCTAGCCCAACATAGAACTCGACACTGGCGCGGCCCGCCATTTGAGCCATCCTATGACGTCGGTTCACGATGCCCAGAACTTGCTCTACATGTCCCTTTGAATGCAATGTCGCATGCAATGTCGAATATCCAATTGCAGCGGAAAGTTGACGGTGCACGAGTACATCTTTAGGCAACGAATGTTCTCAGTAAAGGATCCCTCGTTTCGGTGTCCCACGGCTTACCGGCGTACCGCCTGATGGGGCTTGTGAAGTGTGTATATATTGGACTTGCTAGGCCATAGTGGCCGAAGCCATCACGAGCTACGCTTCCGGAACAGAAGTATTCCGCGGAGAGCATGCACCGCGTTGCCATGATTCGCACCAAAGTATTGAAAGCGGGTTCGTTGGGGTCCTAGATTAGCATGCCCGTAAATGCCACGCGATCTCGGAGCAGCTTTACGCGACGCACCACACATTCATCCAACGAATTGGCCAGAGCACCAGAGCTAGAGACATCGAGTACCATACCTCTGCGCTTCTGCAGGATGTCTTGCAGTTTCTCAAAGTTGGAGTGTGGAGGAGGCAAATGCCGTCTACGCGAAATGAACGACGAGGCATCGATTGAGTATGGGAAAGGACGAACCGTAACACAGCGGTCTGTGGGAATGCTTCTTCTATCTTGCGTGCTACACTGATGTTTGCTAGTAGCATAAATTCCTCGACCAAACTGTTTGTCTCTCGTAACTCCTTCTGCTCGACGTCTATGGGATCCGAAGATTCAGAGCTGTCAAGCTGGATCTTGACCTCGGGGGAGGCAAGATTCAGTGCGCCTGCCTCCATCCGCTTCTCCCGCAACTTCTGTGCGAGGGAATTAAGCAGCCTGATACTCTTCGTTAGGCTATCATCGAGCTTCCTGTGAACGCCACGTGGAGCTTCAGCATTGCAACCCTTGGTTCTAAAGGAAGTAGGCTTACGGATCATCTTTGCGGATCTGGGCCTCCTCATACGTAAAAGCCGACTTCGATGCAATGACCGACTTGGAGAAACGGACATTGACAATGTCGGCATCTTGTGTCAGCTCCTGCGAGAAAGAAAACAAAGGGTATGAAGACGTGGTGACGACAGCCTGTAGCTGGACCTCACCCAGATCACGGAAAACGCCAGACGCTCTACATGCGGTCGCAAAGAGCACAAATTGGTGCCAAGAAGCGCTGGCAGCATGTCTATCCGCTTGTCAACCAGGTACACAGTAGTTCCGCGCGCAGCAGCTTCATTATCCATTGGGTTGTCCGGATGAACAAAGTGAGACACGTCGGCGATATCTTGGAGAATCGTGAACGACAGAATGGCATATCGCCACCCCCCGAATACAAGGTCAAAACCTTGAGAACGCGATGAGGTTCGGAAGACTTACGAACTCCGGCTTCGATGTTCCCGTTTGGGAGAGCGCGTGCGTGGAGGGCGTCGTCTATGTCTTGACAGTCTGTAGAGTGTCGAGTAAGATAGAGGCCCCAAATCCTGTCGAGATTAATGGCACTCACTAGGTGGGTCTATGCTGCATATGAGGAGGTCGCGTAGATCCACCCTGTCCCTCCATACTGGGCTTTCGGCACTCTTCGGTGGCACAACCCAATTGTCACCTTCTGACGGCAAACAGTCAAGAATAGCCTTCCCGAAGGGCCGGTATGGGATGTCGAATTCGAGTAGCAAACTTTCTTGCTCGGCTTCTTTGGTCTCAACCTTCCCTAACGCACGTACGAAGTGGCCCTCGGGATAACGTGAAGTGCTGTCCCACCGGTCTATGGTTACTAAGATCTTCTGCCCAAGCAAAGTGGGCGCTTGACGTGTACGTAGCCGTATGCGAGGGAGCAGGCGGGAGACAGGGGTTGCGAATACAGTTTGTTGGGATAGCGATGTTGCATTCGAGGACGTCAAGGACGTGCTGTCGATGTGACAAACATACCTAAGAGGAATATACATATTCAGCAATGTCTGTCAGTTGCGATGCACTTACGATCTCCAGTTGCGTTTGATAATGCCGACAACGCGTCCTGTGGGCAATCGAACAGACGCTTCCCTTCGCGCTTGCTCCGCTTGCAAAACCTTACGCTCTGCGAGGGCTTCCTCATCGCCGCTCTCTTCCTCGGACTCATCTGCGTCGTCGTTTCTGAGAGTCGCTGTTCCAATGCACCGTGAGTACTAAACAAAAAAAGAGAAGGCGGCCGCGACAAACTTACACTCTTGCTCGACTACTTCGTCCCCAGGCGCCTTCCATTCCTTTTCGTCGAAGACCTCGACGGCCACGATGTCGCCCTGCACAGCCCTATTCATATATTCGCGACCAATCAACAGTATCGGTTTATCGAAGGCTGCCACCGGCACGTTCCCCTGATAATCCAATATTCATTACAGTCGGACTCGGGACGAAAAACATCCGTTACCTCAAGATAATTGTATTGATTAGCATTGAAGTGACCTTGATGCAACTGCCCCGATTTGACACCAGCAAGCAACGCTGATACCGGTAAGTGCTGCGCGAAGGGGTCAATACAATGATTTCTGCGAACAATCAGTACTTACATCAGGATAGAGCGCCTGTCTGGCCGCGGTTGTTCTCGTTGGGTCGAGATCGTCTGAACCGGGAGCAGACAAGAGATCAAGGAGTCTGCTGGATTCTTCAAGCGCTTCAACATATCTGCGCACTGCATGCGGGTGAGATATCTATGATGGCTACCCGGGTTGCGTAAGTGACAAACCTGACATACACGCCAGCCCTTCCTTTTCTGCCTTTTGGCGATTGGCGACGTCATCAGAGAGTAACACAACAGTTGGCAAAGGTCTAGACGGCTTTCCGCGTACAGGAGGTCGGGAAAGGGATTGGTGAGCGTTGTACCACGCAGTCGCCATGCGAATCCCTGAAGACACGTCCATCAGGTACGAGGGCGAAGCTCGACATGGACACGGAACATACCGCGGTCGTTCCTGTCATTGGGGGATTCATCCTCTTCGCGTATGACAGCAGTCTCCCTATTGTGAGGGCGGTGTCTCAGCACTAAATTCGTGGTTGAGGGCTTTGGCAACTGACGATCTATACTCGTTGTAGAACACCCAAATTTGTTTCTCTTCAGCTCGGATGAGCGCCCTAAGACGATTGTAGAGCGGCAGCGACCGGTGTCTTACTTCCTCCATGACTGTTTGCAGAAGCACCATCGGTGGATCGAACAATTCCGATTCCATGAGGTCCATCTGATGCATGTAGTGAGTACAACGCCGTAGCCGTAAAACCTGGGACTTGAGAGGTCACATGCGAGACGGCAATGAAAGAACTCTTTCAGGCTGTTCGCTCAATGAACATGTCCAATCTACCGGTCTGCAAGACAGGAAAGGATTGCACAAACCTGGGCAAGAAAGACGTTCGTGTCTGGCAGAATGAAGTGCCCATTAGGGAAGTTTACATGTGACGCCCCATCGGAGGGCAGATTGAATTCTCGTAAGGCATGGCATAGACTGCAGCCATTGATGCCGCAGCCTACATCGTCGCGAAGATATCTTTCGCGAAGTACTGGTAATGCAGTCAGATATGGGGTATGGGGCCCGACCGAGAACTTACCTTTGATCACCTTGCCTCTGGCAGTTTTTTTGAAGAATTTGCGTTGCGTGATGACCGCTTCCGTCCTAGGACGCTTTCTAATAGTGATATCGACCATCTCAAATGAGTAAACCACAATCCTGAGTGTCAAGTGTCTGAGGTTGGTTGGACCGTACGAAGGTCGAGGAAGAGGAACGGCAGTGCGAGATGTGTGGTACAAGGTCTCCTTATCCCCGAGACATCCATATATGATAATACGGTGTCCATCCGGCGACCTACGCCACAACCCACCTTCTCGACCAACTTAAAACTTTAAGCTTTAACTCATCCCGATCTTGCCCTTCATTATCTGAACATGCTTTGGGTACGCTGTGGGGGACGGTTGTCCTGAACTTGGCCGCATTACGGTACACACAACTGAAGGTGAAGGCAGGATGTATGCGGGCGAGAGAGCATGATGTTTCAGATGAAGTTCTAGCCATCTACTTTCCCAAAATTGAACTTTATATAGACTTTAATCAGCGACTCCTCAATCGTCGGACCCTTGATGCACAAAGCCGAAGTCATGAACCTCTCCACGAAGTTTATAGCTAATACCGTTCTCGAAGCAGGAAGTGGATGACAACGTGGAAAACTAATTAACCAGGCGTGATTGTTACTTTACGGCTCTCATGTCACCTTCATCAGCAAAAATGTCCCCCCAATCATATTGACGAGGTGAGGTCATGGAGAGCGTGCCCCGCAAGGCCACCTTGGGCATTTGTAGCCATTGATATAGCTACCAAGGGCGATCTGGGGCAGTTGACTATCAAGTTGTGGCAATATCCCCTCATATATCGGTGAGACTTTGTTGTCCCAAGTGTTATAGACCACAGCTGTTGACAGTGTTGTTGGGACCGTCAATCAAACGCAGGTCAGGCCTGTCAAACGCGGACCTAGGAAGGTCAATGTGTGATCCTGCGAACCGCCTCGGACTGTTACCGAATTTTATGAAGCGCGTCGTGTCTGCGCAATCGCACTGTTCACATGCTCGCCCGAGTCGCGCTTTGTCTCGAGTCAAGCCTCCAAAGCCCGGTTAGACCCCGTTTCGCTCCATTGACCACGGGTCAAGTACAACAGTGACGCTGCGACCCAGTGTCCTCGTTCAGCCCAGTAGAGCACTTGTGTAGGTCACGAATAACAGGCATTGCTGAGGTTTGTTTCAAGTTGTATGCTGCCGCTACTACTTATGCCACTCGGATGTGGCGTTTTGCGTTAGCCGAATGTTACATCTGATCTTTAGACTTTGGCCCTCCTCGCAGCGAGGGTGGGTACGTAAGGCACCAAATCGCGCACGTTCTTCTGCTTCTGTTGATTGCTATCTCCAGGCTCAACCTCGGTGTCAGTTGACCACGTTCACTTGCTTTCCCCATAGGGTCAGGGTCTCAGCGGTAGCCGACATCTTGGCTCTCGTCAACGATGAACTCGGCGAAGACGCGTTGGCTAGGTCTCGCACTGCGGATTCCCGTGCAGTCGCTATTGGCGCTATCGACTCAAGTCCCCGTCTATAACGGTATATGCTCTTCCACAGGAGTATACAATACCTCCTTCACCCCTGCGAATCTCCCTTGGAACACTTACAATTACTGCAATGCACCTCATGTCAATGCCGCTCATTACGAAGCTCCGGCCAACGCGCCAAACGCGACGTTGGTCTATCTGAACACGATCATTCGCCACCACAAGGTAAATGGGGTCGTCCCCCAGCATACGACTGCCTGCATAGCGGCCCTGCTCACGACAAGGATGATCCTGCAGAGGACTCCGGATAACCTGTATCCGGAAGAAGGCGAACTCAATCAGAAACCGTGGAATTGCTCCCACTTTCTTCAGTTCAATCACGGAGGGGGCACAACACACATCTTCCACGAGACATACAGCCCACCATGGCACCCCTTTCTCATCCAGCTCTGGAACGGAACTTGTGATGAAGGCCAGCTTACGTATGAAGGTCTTCAGGATGCGATCCGCCATGGCGAAGTACGTGATCTCGGTCTGCGCTTCTAGTTCCTCCTTAAAATGGCCTGTGTGCAGGACTTCTGGTCCGTTTACGCCCATAAGCTGGGCTTTCTGAAGAATGTCAACGAACGAGACATATTTGTGCGGACATCGGTGGCGGATCGAACATATCAAGTAGCTGGAGGTATTCTGACGGGGATGGATCGCGCCATGGCATCTAAGACCTTTCCTGTCTTGACGCAGCCTTCTGCAGTGAGTAACATACTTCTAGTGCAACTCGCAATCCTAACCCTAACATCAGATTGATTCCATTGTTCCCGACTACCCGTGCCCCAATGCAGACAGCATTCGCGACGCATATCAATCCGTGCCCGCGTGGGATGGCCACCTCGAGGAGAACGCGGACTTGCAGAATTGGCTCTGCACTACGCTAGGCGTCTCTGGAAACACAGCCTGGACCTCTTGGTGTAAGCTGCGTCTTGCGCAATCGCTGGAAACCCAGAACCCGTGGTCTCGGCGGCTCCTATTACCCGATGATATTAATGAGTGCCACCAGATGACCACTTTTTCGACACGTTCAGCTCGCGGACTTGCCATGGCCACCCTCTGCCATGCAACGCCTCCGGCGCATGCGTTAGAGTGGAAGATGCCGCTCGCGTATTCGCGATCGGGGATTGGGAGTACAAGTGCGCCATGGCGACTTTGTCCTGACTCGATCTAATCTACTTGCTGCTCTGTAGCTACATCTGGAACACGGCGGAAAACGCAACTACTTACTCGCAGCTTACGTTTGGTACGTACCTCTTGCACCGAATCTCAGTTCCCCGCTGACTACTAGTGCACGGCGTCTTCCGTGCTAGGGGTGTTTTTCATGGAGCTTGCGCATAACTTCAAGTTGTTCCGCGCCGGCGGAGAAACTCACAAGCTTAGATTCTATGTCGGGCATGATGGCTCGATGATTCGTCTTGCTTCTCTGCTAGGGATAGGAAAGGTTGCCCCGCTACGCTGGCCGGCTATGGGGTCTGAAATTATATTGGAGGTGAGGAACCAGCTCCGCATTGACCGTACCGGTGACCGCTGACGAAAGCCGGACACTTCTACAAAGACCTGGAAGACCACAGGCGGAGAACGGTATGTGCGCGTCTTGCACGACGGGACTGCCGTCCCGGGGCTGGAGTGGCTTGTGCTGGATGACTTCATCGATATGCTCGAAGCTCAGATTCCGCCGAACATCTTCAAGGCGTGTATGGGAACTTGACTTCGCTCGACCGGCGCACCCGGCACCACTTTCTTGCGTCTGAACTTGGCATTGACGTATAGTGCACTCCCACACTGTATACGAGGCCGAGGCTGTCGTACCAATATATGTTCGGGATGCCCATAACCGGCCGTGCAGACCCCGATAAGCTCAAGCTTCCTCTGCGTATAGATTCGCTAGTGCATGCCAGTGCGCTGTGTGAAACTCACAGGCACAGTCCCGGTTGATCTCTTCAAGAAGACCATTGGCCTGGACAACCTCGGTCCAAGGTCGCGAGAGCAACGTCTCCCGCAGTTTCCCTCCGAGTCTTCATCCCGCGCGTTTATTTTCGTAGATAGGAAGGTTGTCTATTCGTGTTCCGCTAGCCACTGTCCTTCACGCCTTGAATGGGATACATAGGAAGATGAAAAGCACCTATTCGCTTCCGCTAACTTATTACTCAAGCCTTGATGATCCATCTCGAAGTCATTCATTCAGGTGGCGGCATTAACGGGCCGCTCAGCCGCCACAATAGACGCCAGTAAACGTGTGCGCACGTTTCGCTCAGTTCGCTGCTCGTCGTTGACAACAGCGTCGACGACGACGACGACGACGACATGAGACTACTCTGGCTGTGCGCTATCGTCTTATGGGTCTCTCGCACCTTGGCTATACATGCATCGGAGGCCGGTGTTGTTGACTGGCATAAACCTCTTGTCGGCGTCCCTCTACTCGTCGCGTCGACTCCGAGTTTTCACAAAGTCGGCGGAGCGAAATCGCGGAGCTTGGTGCTGACGGCCACGTTTGGCAACATTCTAGCTGCACTGGACCCTATAGACGGAAGCATAGGTGTGTGCGTGTTAAGACGAGTGAATTGCAGACCTCATCGAGTTCAGCGTGGAGGTACATCTTCGGCCCCGACGAGCGTGTCATCGGTTACAAGCAACGAGGCGACGGTCAGTTTTCTTTGTGTTAAAAGCTTCCGTTACTCACGACGGAACAGTTGTCGCCGTCGTCTCGGGCACAGGCGGTGCGACTCTACGCCTGTTGGAACTGAACACCGGCGACCTTCTGGCCGAGCGACACTTGCACAAGCCAGAGTCTGGCCGCCTGTTCGAACCGGAGACACTGGGAACGACGATTGCCTCTGACGGAGAAGGGGATTGGTACATACTTTCAAATGCGCACATCGTGCGTCATATTGATGGCAAGACTGGGGGTGTAAAATGGGCGTGGTCTGCTCCGGATCAGACGTGAGTCCCCAGCATTCCTCCAGGAACAGATTATGATGCCCCCGCCAGCTCGCTCGTCGCGTACTCGAAGATTGTCACTACGTCGACAACCGTATATCTCGTCGGCCTTGCAAAATCGTTCGCATCGTATACGATACACGTCACCGCTCTCTCCGCGACGACGGGAGAACTCCTCGGCACAGGTCATATACCCTCGAGCGTTGCTAACGGAATGTCGGATTTCTTCGAAGTGCGGGACGTTCGAGATGATCAAATAACTCCGCGGATCGTGTGGATGGAAGGCGGCTCCGTGCGGTATTTTGCACTCACCCCAGAGCTGAAGGAGAGGCCCATGGGTCTGAAAGGCGTGGCTTACAAGAGTATCCTGGATGTTGGGCTATCGGAGTATGGCCAATTTGTCGCACTCAAGGCGGACGGTACCGCGCTTGTCATTCGGGCCGTGCCAGAAGGTTTCCGCCAAATCTGGGAGTTCGCAGAATCTGTGCGTCGGATATACCTATGTTCCATGTAGCGCGCTGACTGAGGCCTGCCACAGGCTAATTCACCCAAGCAGACAGCGTCACAGTACGTCGGCGGCCTCGACATGGATGGCCGACCGTACATAGCTCGGGTATATTGGTCTCATGCCTACAAGGTCGGGTGGTTCTTCCTTTGATATGATCGCCCACTAATGTGCTTCTAGAAAGCTATAGCCCACATATTTGCCGGCCATCTAGCGGATGGAAAGGGGCTAGTCTCAGGCTATACATTCCCCTTTGAGACGAACGAGCACGGTGTGATCTCCCACGTAAGTTTCTTGTTATCACAACCCTCCGGTCGTACTCAGCGTGTGCAGGTAGCCGCAGAGGCAGCCAACCCGGAGGGTAACACGCTCGTCGGCCGGCTCGTGCTCACGACGAGTACCGGCGCAATTCAGCTGTGGCAACATGACAAATTGATGTGGGTGCGCGAGGAAGGCCTTGCCGACATCAAGATCGCCGAGCTCGTCGAGTTGCCCGAGCGCAAGATCGCCCATGTAGGAGACGAGGAGGAGTCCTTCGGCGACCGACTCGTCCGACAACTGTCCGACGCGCAGGTATGTGGACAGAAGGCTATCATGCTTCCGCACGCCGACTTACCTATGCACGTAAAGAACTTTCCGCAATACGCGGTGAACTTTGTGCGCCGCTTCGTGACGGGCTCGTACGCGTCTGCATCGTCGTCCGTCGCACCGGCCGCGAATGCATCAGAGCCACTTGCACGCGACGCCTTCGGCTTTCGCAAAGTGATCGTAGCGGCGACCGCGCACGGTAAGGTGTACGGACTCGATTCTGCGAACGGTGCGGTGCTCTGGAGCCGTGTCTTCGGCCTTGGCTGGGCGGCCGAGGTCGGCGGACATATCATCCCTGTGAGAATATTCACCACGCGGGAGGTGGCCGACGGGGATGCACCCCAGGTCGTGGTTGTCACGCAGCGCAAAGCGAGCAATGTACGTGTCCTCGCCCGCTGATGGTCGATGTGGGCTGATTCCTTTGGGGTGCTCAAAGGGCCTTGTGGACACCGTCCTCTTCCACGTGAACGCGCTGACAGGCGAGGATGCGAGGGGCGTGTCTGCGTCCGGTGACGTATTGCAAGGAATCGACATCATTGCTGGGCCACTTGTAGAGGCGTACTTGCTCCGCAGCGGAGCGCAGAAATTTGTAGTCCTCCTCGATGAGTTTGTACAGGTCAGTTGCATAGCTTATGCACGCAGGCTTGTCGCTCACCAGGCAGTAGGTCCACATCTACCCCGATACAGAAACGAACCAGGCGGCCTTCGAACAGCTTGTTCCGTCCATCAACATCCCGCTGCGCACTGGTGCGCCTGGCGAGCGTCGCCTCACGGGGCACCGAATCTCGCCCAAGATCGAGCTCACTGGCAAGCATGTCGCCGACATCGCCTGGTCGCTTGCTTTCCCTGCCGGTGAGGACGTCCTCTCCGTCACACCGCGTCCTGCGTACGAGCCCGTCGCGTCCCTCGGCAAGGTGCTCGGGAACCGCACGACGCTGTACAAGTACCTCAACCCCAATCTCATGGCGGTTGTGACCGGTTCTTCCACGGCCGTCGCGCCGAAGTGCTCGCTATACCTCGTCGACGGTGCCAAGGGCACGATCCTCTGTCATGTCACGCTGCCGGCTGCCCAGGGATGTGACGTGAAGGTTTCGTTGACCGAGAATTGGCTCGTGTATCAGTACTATGATGTGGATGCGTCGGGCGTGCAGTCGACAAAGGGGCATCGTATTGTCTCGGTTGAACTCTACGAAGGTTCGGGCGTGGACGGCAAGACCAGAAGGTATGCCGACACTGCCAATGTAGAGGTCATGTGCTGAAAATAGCCACCAGTTCTGACCTCAGCTCTTTCTCTAACGAGACCACGGCTTTGACGGTGTTTGAGCAATCGTTCATCGTGCCCCGTGGGATCAATGCCATAACCACAACTTCGACATCCTACGGCATTACGATGAAGGATATCCTAGGTGTGTGACAAACTCATGCGAACATATCGGAGGGGCTAATTGAATCAATCTTGACAGTCGCAAACGAAAATAACCAAATACAGTCACTCCCCAGGCGCGTTCTCGACCCCAGACGACCGATGCGCAAGCCGACGACGGAAGAAATAGAGGAGTGGCTCATCCAATATGATCCTGTGATCTACGACGACCCGAAACGCGTGCTCTCGCATCGCTACGAGGTACGCCCCCCGCGATGACTTCAGTCAGCTGTACTGAACAGTTATCAGGTGGTTGGAACAAAGCACATCATCACCTCTCCTGCAATACTCGAATCCACATCCCTCGTCTTTGCGTATGGCCATGACATGTTCTTCACGCGAATCGCGCCGTCGAATACGTTCGACGTGCTGAGCGAGGGCTTCAACAAGGCGCAGCTAGTGCTGACCATCGCAGGACTGGCATTGGCCATTGTCATCACGAAGCCGATGGTACGGCGGAAGCGACTGCGTGAACGGTGGTATGATTAGATACAGAGTGGACATGTAATTGTATCTACTAGTACCAGGACGTCATCCCGTTCCCCTAATTGATTGCTATCGCGGGTGTATCATGTACATAAACAGGTTCGATTCTAAGAGCTTTAAAATATTCCTGGGCCTCACTCAACCTGGTAGTACGATGAACTCAGCCCCACCTCTCATGACACCTTTCATGGCCTACATATTTGTCATCTATACCTCCAACTATCAGTTATCTGCTATAGTAAGTACTTCGCCGCTGGTTGTGTAGTGTGTAGTCAACAAGTAGTGGGCGCCTACGGCGCGCACTGGCTTGGCCACAACCACCACGTCTCAGACTTGTGAGTTCGCGACAGCAGGCCGCGTTTCGGCAAAGAAGACCCCGGGCAGTACTCCCCGAACACCTCCGATGAGTGACGACTTACAAGATGAAGATCTCGCAAGGTGTGCACTGTGTCATAGGACGGTACATCAATTGACATGAGATGAAGGGCTATCGCGCTGAGTCTCCAAGACGTCCCGGGTCCTGCACCGCGACCACCTTTGAAAAAGGAGACCGATGTCATAGAGATAAGCGATGATGAAGATGAGGATCGTCAACAGGAACACAGATTTCAGCAAGAGATTCAGCGAGCTATAGAAGCTTCAAAGAAAGAGGAGGGACAAGAAGCCTCCCAATCCAGTCGAGAAAGCCCAAATCCTACAACCAGTTTCCTATCAGAAAGGGCGAAATTGGAACAACAGCGTCTTGCGAGACAGAAGCGTCTGCGCCCCGATCTCGACATTGACGGCAGTCCTGGTAGGGATGATGGCACACCCAAACCAAAGAGGCAACACCTTTTCCCGTCTTCTGCCGAGACACGCAGAGCCGACGTTCATGCTTACTCCAGTGCTACTAGCTCTCGCCCAGTTTCAAGCAGAGGCGCGACAGCTTCCACAAGCTCCTCGCGCTCGTCTGAACAGTGGTTCTGGAATGGCGAGATGCGCCAGATAGCAAACGCACACGTAGATCCTACGAAGGATGCCAAACCAACCTTCCGTCTAAGTGAGATACTTGCACCAGTAAGTTGTATATACTTGCAATCTTCATCTGTGCGCTCATGCTGGGTGATCTGGAGAGGGACGATATGGTGTTTGCCATCGTCTCAGCATACGTGTACAATTTCCCATGGTTGTATTCGATGATCAAACCCGAGGTTCCCGTGATCGCAGTGGCACAAGATCCTCAGGGTACGCTTTCGATCTTCAAAATGTGATAGTCCCTGACGGCCCACAGGTCTGCAGGCAATAAGAACCATCCTACCTAACTGGATCAAGACGACTCCCTTCCTTCGCAATGGTATGGGTTGCATGCATATGAAGGTCAGTTTGCATTTTCTTGCTGAACAGCTCAATCTAAAAGTGGTTCAGTTCATGCTAGTAAGTGGTGACTGAGGTAGTGCGTTGACCGGAGCTACATCCTACATTTCCATGCAGTTATTCTACCAGACAGGGCGCCTCCGAATAGTTGTCACTACAGCAAACATGATTGAGTACGACTGGCGAGACATCGAGAACGTATGTCAAGCATGTTATGGCCGATTGCGACTCATGGAACGTGTTCCAGACTACATGGGTGCAAGACTTGCCGAAACGACCCTCTCCGGTCGCTCACGATCCCAAGGCGGATGACTTCCCTGCGTCCTTCGTCCGTGTCCTCCACGCGCTGAACGTCGCGCCTGCGCTCAGTTCGCACATTAACCACGATGTAAGTCTACTTCACTGCTTCTTCTGAGCTTGCCTACTCACGCGATGACAGCACCGTAACATACCGTTGCACCGTCTCGAACATCTGCGCACGCACTGGGATTTCTCCAAAGTCAAGGCCAAGCTCATACCCTCAATCGCAGGAAAACATGAGGGATGGCCAAACGTATGTCTGATCGTACCTCCTCTTCTGCGTCTGAACTGATGGCGTGGGTAGGTCATTCTCGCCGGCCATACATGCTTGATGAAAGCACTGAGAGACTCTGGGCTAGCTGTGGAGAAGGGAAAAGAAGTGGTACTGGAGTGTCAGGTATGCGGCGGCGAGTTTTAACCACCTGGATGGTAACTCACGTATATCGCTAGGGCTCATCCATTGGCACGTACAGCACCCAGTGGATGAATGAGTTCCACTGCTCCGCTCGTGGTCAGTCTGCACAGACGTGGCTAGACATCCCGAAGGGGCGTAGAACCAAGTTGCCATACCCGCCGATCAAGATTCTGTTCCCGACCGTGCAGTACGTGCGCGATAGCGTTGCCGGAGAGCGAGTGCGCACCATTCAATCCGCGCCCTTGATGCAGTCTGACGTTCAGTGATGTCAGGGCGGAGGGACAATGTTCTGTCGGAGGAACCAGTGGGAGGGGGCGAAGTTTCCTCGGGACCTCTTCCACCAGTCTCGAAGTAAACGCAGGCGGGTGCTCATGCATTCCAAGGTATACATAGCACAACCTGTGTACGTCAATGGTCGCTGATCCGCATCCGCCCCTCTAGATGATTCTTGGGATCATAGGCGACAAGTCTGCAGCAAGTGGCAACCGCTCAGATAGTGAGACGGAGTCTGAGGACGACGCCCCCAGCAGCTCGAACGCGAAAGCAATCGGGTGGCTCTACATGGGCTCCCACAACTTCACGCCGTCCGCGTGGGGCACGCTCTCTGGGTCCGCATTCAACCCGACACTCAACGTACGCACGCCGGTTCCTACGTCCCGTCCGGGATTTCGTCTGAGCTACGCTAATCAAGGGCTAGATCACGAACTATGAGCTTGGAATTGTGTTGCCGGTGCAAAGCCAGGAGGAGGCGAACCGGCTGGCGTGTTGGGAGAGACCACCGTGCAAGTACGTGCTTGGGAAGGATGAACCGTGGGTGAGTCGTTCGTCTGCCCTTGGCTTAGGTGAGATTGTTCATGTGACTTGCTCGTAGATCCAGTCAGAGTCGCCGGCGTTCGCGCAGGATATTGCTTGAATCAATTCGGTCGCGGTCACGAGCTTTGTCATTGAAATATTGATGCTCCTCGATATCGGTTTGTTATGGGTTTGTTATGCATGTCACTTGCTGTGCATCGCGTTCTGGCTAGAGGGGCAAGGTAGCAAGGATGCCTGGCCTCAATCGAAGACAAGGGATCTTGCACTCATATCCTCCCTACTATACTGCCGAAGATAGTACTCAAGGATGTTTTCAACTGTGACAGACTCGTCCCTTTCAGCATAATGTATGCATGTCGGAATAATAGTCGAGATCAATATCAATTGATGTATGATATTTCTTCTTTTACTACCGCCGATAGGTCGCCTCGATCATCATGATGCATACCGAAGAGGCGGTCGAAGGGACGGTCGCAGCCCGAAGAGACTCGAGTGAGTAGTCCGCTATATATTAGCAATGGCCCGAGTAGTCGCTCCGGAGGAACATACGAGACGATTTCCAAAGCTGGATCTCGTGCTCTCCACGAGAGTCTGAGCACCGCATACGAGGCAGCTGCGAGAAGTAAGAGTAAGTGAAGGCTGCGAGAAGGTGCCATGCAATGTACTCAGTACTAGCATCCAGGTGTGACGGATGAGAGATGGTCAAAGGTTGCCGCGAACGACCACCAACGGTACGGTACATGAATACATCGCCAACCTCTATTATATCTCTACAAGACGCTTCAGAGCGATTGTCATCAGACCTCGTCTTCGTATAGACTCTCGCTTGCATCCCTGAAACGCTGCGAGACATAATGTTCCAGTATAGCTTTCCCAATGCCGGATTGCAATCGTTCGTCATGGATATCGATGGTCTGACCCTCCTCTGGCCGAGGTCGTGCACAAAGGCCCAGATCCTCCATCAATTCCTGCACAGAGTAGTCATCATAGTCCCATTCAATGTCGCCACCCATGAATTGCGCAACGAGGGTGGCCTTCATATGCTGTTCGAAGAACAAGTTTGACTCTTCCCCCGCGGGTATGTTCCTGAGATTGCGGGGTAGCCCGATATCCTTGGCTTTCTCGTCGAAAATGTATATTCTGAAATCATCCTATCGACAAGAAAATGAGCATAGAAGCTGAGAAGGAAGCAGGGAAAGAAACTGACATCTACATCGACGCAGAAAGCATTCGAGTGCCACAACTCGTATATGTCACGGCGCATAGTCACCAGGTTCTCAGTCACCTGGAAGTCTGATGCGTCGTAAATATACCGGTCGGTGCATTGCGTCGTGGTCTAAGAGGGAATCAGTCGGCATGCCATATACATCTGCAAGTGGTACATACATAACGGAACATCCCTGGTGGGAAGATCTAGAATACATCCGGTCCCTCAGCCTCCACAGGCACTGGTCCTGTGAAAATGCATCGTCTACCATCGCGATTTGTGACTTGCTCGCGAAATGGCTCAGGTACGATGTACTGTTATATAACATGCATACCTCCGTCATCAGCTCTAGAATCGCTGTCAACGTAAAAATACGCACCCGCTCCAGTGCCTCCCTGGGCCCTGAATGTGGCCCCGGGTCTTTGCTAAGCTCGTACTCTAAACTGCTCTTGCGATCCGCAAGCGTCTTTCCTATAGCCGCATAAGATGGATTCAGTGGGCGAGCCCTTGCCAGGAAGCCTGCCACTGGGAAGTCCGCCATCAGCCAAGACTCAAGAGTATGGGTGAGAAGGCTACCAGTGTAATAGCAGCCATAATCTCCGGGTGTGAGAACACTAGACTTTGGAACTGGATCCTTTGGTTCGGGCCAGTACGGGAGAACAGCGATCAGTCGGACTGCGGCTCTCCTGACCTCCATGACTTCCGTGCCACCGAGCCGGCCGACCATGTTCACCCATCGCAGCATGGTCCCTGCCGTCACTGGACCAGTGAGACTCGAGTTGATGCCTAGCCGCATACACATCAGAACATACCGATAGCATATATGGGAAAGGTAAACAAACGTACAGCCCATCATCTCGGCCACAGGTGTTGAGGGCCACCAGACGAAGATGTCGGCCTTCCGCGACTGGATAATTTGAGAGGCATGCACAAAGCTATCGGCGGGGGTAAGCGTAGCCATTGGCGTGAATATGTGTAGGACTTGGGTGGGAGGGGTTTTGTCTCGATGCCGCTCTTTATAACTTCGGGGCCGCCACGTCCAAAGCTTGGGCGTCCTTAGATCAAGGTTTGCCGATTGCGAGCGCTGGAGCTAGTGTTGCTGCAAGGCGAGGTGGACCGGCATCCCATCATCAGGGAATCCTCTCCAGCCTGAGGACGATAAGCGCTTCCAGTGCTTGTATACAATCGTCGACTTACGCTTGCTTATGTTAAACCAAAAGGCTACCCGGGCCCGTGCTACGCACGGAAGTAGGTACCAGAGCTGGATACTGTGGATCAGGCAGCACCCATTGGGCTACGTTCCGAGCCAGGATCCCAGCGAGTCTGTCCCAGAACGGCAACCGCGGAGACCATGCTCTACTGTATCCATCAAGTTCAACTTCGTTAACTTTCAACACCATGTCAGGTGCTATGCTATCCTCGTCTCAAAGCCATTCCTCTAATCCTCCGAGTCGGCATCTTTCGACCATGCTCGCACTTTTCGCTCGCATTGTGACCGTCGCCGCAGCCTTCGTCGCAGACTGCGTATGAGCCTTCTGACCGTCACACACTTACCGCTAGAATCACACTGCCTTTTCACTGCGACGGACGAAGGTGTCTCAGTACATTCTTGAATGACTCATGTCATTCACAGTCTGCCTCCCTTGCCTTGCCTAGTATGTATGGCTCCTCCCTCAGCACACGGATCTGTACCTGCGCCTGCTTCTGCCCTCGCTCCACCCGTCCCTGCTCTAGCCACAAGGCGACGCTCCTCGGAGTCCTCCTCGGGTGGGCCCCTTCTGCGCACGCAGCAGGCGCAGGTGGCGCCCGAATGCGTCCAGCCACACCCTGTTCTCCGCGCGCGAGCTTGCTTAGTGAGCGGGCAGAGGGACAAGAAGAGCTTTGAGTTAACAGATGGATGGGAAAGGACGAACTAGAGAGCACGCGGGCGGCGGGCAGGCAAAAGAGCGGACACGCGAGTGTGAGCTGGGGACGAGCGGGCCAACGGGCTCATGGGAAAACAAACAAGCAAACGAGCACACTTTCTGGCCTGTTGGGATTCGGAAATATTCGCAACATGCACGATTGGTGCAACAGATGACGAGTACACTCATCAGCAAAAAGGGAAAGGTAATCCCAAGGGGCACGCACGCGAGCAAGCGCTGAAATCAACCGGTACAGACCCCCCCAGGCGTGCGAACTGACTCGGGCGTCGGCCGGGCTTCCGAGACAGGCAGTTAAGCAGCGCTTTTGCGTGCACCGGTGAGCTTTCCTGCGTAACTCGCGGGTACAGAGTGATGCATTGAAAAAAAATGTGAAACATGGTACATCATGATTTCTACACTAGGTTTACCTTACTGTATGTACCTCTACGTGGTCTCTTCGAAGATATGCCAACAGTGACAGTGATACTAGTAGATCTGTCCCTCTTTACTGTTGTCCTTACAGGATCAATGGAATCACTGTCTGGGAGAGCAAAGTCATCCCTGAATTCATTAGTTGTAGAGGCTTCTAGGCCCATGTATGCTCCTTCAGCTTGAGAGATAAACATATTGACTGCCATTTGAGCTGGAACTGCAAGAGTTTGACTTGCATCTTCATCAACAGGGGCATGTTGTGAGACCAAATGCAGATGAGCAGTGTACTTCCAAATTGTCCGTGGATGTCCATTACTTGATGCTGGGCACAGGGTGCAGTAAATTGGAGTGTTTTTACACTTGGGATTGGCAGAGTTTCCACCCATTGGGTCAACATAGCGCATGCCCTCATAATGATATGGGCAATTGGTGGCAATGTAGGGTTTTCCATTCTTCTTGCAAAGGAGGTGTGTGGTACAAGTGTCTTCTCTTCCACAGAATCCACATGGGAATATTCCAACCTAATATACTTAGTCATTATAAAAATTCTATAGGTTCCAATTGCTCACTGACCTCTGTCTTCATGATATCTTGAGCTTCTTGTATACCATGCAGAGCAAAGAGAATGTGTTGTGCAACATGCTCTCTCATCTTGCTCAACAAAATGCCAGTATCATCATATTGGTTGTGTTGAAAAGGAGTGATAGGGAGTGGCTGTAAAGGCTAGTGAACGAACCTATGAGGGAAGCTGCTAGAGGGAGTCCTGTTAGGCACACAGGAAAGCAGAGGAAGGAATGATTATATTAGAGGGCATCTGAGCCCAGTATATATACATGAGAGGAAGGCATTATCTGATTGTACAGTAGGCATATCAGATGAGGCCTGAGTCATGTCGAGTCATAATCATAAACTACGTGAGTCATCATGAATCAGATTATGAGTAATGATAAGATCGTAATCCGGATCACTGAGTGGATACTGAGTGTATACCGAATGGAGTGCAAATGGAGTCCGAATGGAAACCAAATGGATACCGAGTGGAATGCTGAATGGAACTCGGTATAATCAGCTGTCTATAGATAAGAAGAAAAGGAATGTAATCTACGTATAGTAGCATAGCAGAACATAAGAAAAAGTCCTTATCAGGAGAGCCTGATTAGATAACGTATGAAATAGTAGAAGTTCAACAGGTTGCACAGGAGGCATGTGTTACGCGACGACTCGCGCTAACTCGCTAAGCGTCCGATGACGCAACCTGACCTACTCCAAGTAGTCAGCAAACCAAACCCTAGGCGTTACCGTACCTAGACGTTGTTACACAAAGGAACCCTGTCCTTTGTTGAGAGCGATGAGAGATGCCTGGGACCCAAAGGTACCACCAGGATCGAGCGAGCGAGAGTCTGGTGTCGGCCAACTCAGAGGCTTCACTGCAGGGGATGCGAGTGAAGGTTGAGTATGGATTAAACCAGGTCGAAGTTGGGACTTCGACCATCTACCAAGTGCAGTATATATACACGAGAGACCTAGGGCGTCTCTATGGTTCAGGGCAGGGTCACCGAGGTTGAGCTCAGTGTGGGGCCAATAGGGGGAAAGCAGGGGAAAGGTAGGGAGAACCCTAGGGGTCATGGGAAGGGGATGAGTCAGAGTCCGCAGGAACGAGTCATGGGGAGGGTGAGGGATATAGCGGATGGCGAATGGGAAGCGTCCTAGGTGCGTACCGCACCAATCCCTGTCTAAGTATAGTACAGACCGGGCCGGGAGAGGATCCGGTCGAGCAGAGACATCATGTGATAGAAAAGGAAGTAAGGGCGTACCCCGACGCTTGTAACATCAGCCCCTTCTTATGGTCGACGTCCCCGACGACCTAGTCACTGAGGACCTCGTGCGGGTTCTCAGCAGTACCGCTCCCGGTTAGGATCGAGGTCTCTCCATCGCGACCTCGAGTGACGATCGCTTCAACGTTGTTGGTGCGGGTGTTTACGAGATCGAACCTTACGGAATGTCGAGAGGATATCGATCCGTCCGGGGAGGGTTGGAAAGTGGACGTTGGTGAGGTTGCGAGCATTCGGAGTGGGAAGTTCTCGACATTCTCGACGTGCTCGTATGGAGGAGGGGATGCCGTTGGTACCGGTGACGAGACTGGGATGGGAAGGTTCATTTCAGGTCCTAGTTCGTCATCGTCGTCGTGATCTTCGTCGTTGCCGAAGATGTGAGCTTCTAGGTTGACCGGCTCCTGTGTTTCGAAGTCTCGAATACCTAGGATCGAGGCATCAACCCAGTCTTCTCGGGTGATTCTGGTAGCGGCTTGTCGTGCTTCTCCGCGATTCCGGGCACTGAAGCCGTGAGCGTCGAGGCGCAGAGTGGTGTTCCGGACTCCTTCCTCGCGGCTTGCGAAGATGCCGCATACGCGTCCTTGATCAACGATAAACCAACTTGTTACGTCCAGGATCTCTGCGCGCATGCGAAGGAAAATAGCGGGCACCAAGGTGGGGGAGTAGTGGAGTTGAGCCATGGCTTGTTCGGAATCGTACGACGCGACGTTGACGAGAGCGCGCCATTGCGTGGCGATCTTGTCAGTGAATAGACCTTGACGGAGGAGCGATCCTACGGAGACGACATCGGGATTGGGCTGGGGAGTAGTGAGGCCATTACGGTGGTAGTTGCAGTTATGGATACTGTGACCTGGTCCGGGACGACCACAACTAGAACAGCGGTAGTTCTGGCATTGCACGGTGGTGTGATAGTTGGCGTGAGGGAGGGTTTCGCATAAAATGCAGGGAGTGTATTCGGAGATGATACGGCTGAAGTCGGCGGCGTGGAACATAGAAAATTCGGGGGGCATGATAAATTCGCCAGTGTTGGGGGGACGTCGTGCGGTTAGTTGGGTCGCGGCTGCGAGGAGTGCCGGTTCCTCCTGCGCTTCCTGGAGGACCTCCTTGAGGCGGGCGACGGCAGTGGCTCTTCGGGCTCCGAAGAAGCGGATGGCGTCCTCGAGTTGGTCCTGGGCATAGTAGACGTCGAGGAGAGCGTTATAGATGTGTGCCACTGTGGCCCGGCGTTCCATGCTGCGAACAGAATCGTTGGGACGTTCCCGGGCTCTGATTTCACTGTAGAATGAGGCGGGGGCGAAGAGAGCTTGGGATGCGAGCGGCCAGTTGAGGCGGACGAGTGGAACCGGGGGTGGTTGGAGGTAGCCGTCGTAGACGACTGCTGGATCGGCGCGTTCCTGGCCGACGGGGACCGGAGGGTCGATAATCTCTTCCCCGATTGTCCGCGGAGCGGATCGCACCGGGCCTCGTGTCCTTCGGTACGAATACGACATTTGCAGCGAGGACACCAAGAGTAAGCGGGATCGTGAAGGATGCGTTGTTTACGGGGGAGCGTAGCCCAGAACGGCGCAGGTGGTTTGGGTGTTGGTGCAGGGGTTTGGTGGGCGTCGATGTAGGTGGTGAGGGAGTCTCGGAGGGAGATAAGGAACGAGAAGAAAAACGGTGGGGGTGGGAACATCGGCAGGGAAAAGAGGGCAGCTCTTATCTTTATCTGCGAGGGGTTCGCTTGGAGCTGGATCTGAGCGGGAGTTTCTTGCTCCTTTTGTACTCTGTGAGCAATTCATCTGCTGTTCCGATGATGTTCCGTTCGGGTTCCCAGGTGGAATCTGCTGTGGAATAGCCTTTCCACAGGATGCGGTATTCCGTTGTTCCGTTTGCCTTGCGGCGATGTCCAAGAATAGACTCGACTTCGTAGTTGTCTTCTCCTTCTATCTCGTCAGGAGGTGGCCTCGTGTAGTTTTCTCCGTGTTCGTCAGTCTTCGTGTACGGGGATAGGAGGCCTGCGTGGAATACCGGGTGAATTCTCCACGAATCAGGGAGCTTCAATTCGTAGGTGACTGGACCCATGACCTTGGTGATTCGGAAGGGTCCTTCTCGTTTCGGAGCTAGTTTCCTTGTAGGGTATGGAAGTCTCAGGTTGGTCGACTCAAGCCATACCTCTTGATCCTTGCGAAAAGCGGGAGTCCGTTGCTTCACGCGTCGTTCCACGACCTTCTGTGCTTGTTCCATGGCAGCTGCGGCCTCTTCTCGGTTCCGCGCTATCTCCGATATTCTTTCGGCTGTGGCAGGGGCCTTAGATATCTCCGTTACATGTGGGAACGCTCGGGGGTTGTACCCCATCATGGCGTAGAATGGCGACATCTTGATGGTAGAATGTTCTCGGGAGTTGTGAGCGAATTCGGCGTCCGTGAGCATCTCTGACCATTTGTCCGGGTTGTTCGCGCAGAAGATCCGTAGGAATACCTCGAGTGACTGGTTGGCTCGTTCCGTTTGGCCATCGGTTTGAGGATGGTAAGCCGTTGACATTCGTTGTTCGACTCCTCCTAGACGGAGTGCCTCCTGCATGACGTGAGAAGCGAACTGCGGACCACGGTCGGAGATGATCTTGTCTGGCATCCCGAATCGTCGGTAAACTGAGTCATGAATGATCCGTGCCGTCCCGAGTGCGTCCGTGGTTTTGAAACCAGGAGCAAAGATTACCCCCTTCGTACAGTCGTGGTCCACCATGACACAAATAGAATCGAATTTCTCCCGACCGGATGGTGGGAGGTCCGTAATCCAATCGATGGTTGTACAGGACCAGGGTACGGCTGGCAGTTGCGCTGGGATTGGGATGATGGGAACGGTGGTTGGATGCGTGTTGGGCTTCATCTGTTGGCATGCCGCGCATCCCTTCACGTATCGGGAGATGAACGCAGCCATGCCCGGCCACCAGAAATCTCGTTGTACGGCTGTTGTGGTTTTCGCTATGCCCGGGTGTCCGGCAGATGGCAGGTCGTGGTAGAGTTTCACCACGTCTCGTCGCAGATCCTTGTTCGGCGGGACGTAGGCTTTGCCGCGATAGTATACGAGTTCTCCGTCTTCCATCCAATCCGTGAGCGCTGTGCGTGCCGGGGGGGTCCTTTGTCGTAGAGTGCGGTGATGGCGTCCCGTACTATGGGTTCTCTGATGTGACAATCGCGAATTCGTTCGCGAAGCTCCAGGTTGACGGTCCTGACATAGCTGGGGTCGTCAACCGTGAGGACAGTGTCTTCTTCGAAAGTCTCGGTCATCATCGTCCGGTAGACGGATAGGTTTCTAGCGAAGCGTGCATCGGGTAGGACCAGCATGTCCTCATTGTCGTTATCTCCTGGGTCGTGATCAGATCGCCGTGACAGAGCGTCGGATTGAACCATCTTTGTCCCCGGGACGTGGATGAGTTCGTAGTCGAATTCTGATAGGAAGAGGGCCCATCTCGCTTGCCGGCGATTAAGTTTCTGCGCAGTGCGCCAGTATCCAAGATTCTTGTGGTCGCAAAGAATTTGGATCGGGTGAGGAGCACCCAGGAGTAGATGTCTCCAAGCTTCCAATCCTCGAATGATGGCGAGCAGTTCTCGGTCGTAAATCTCGTAGTTTCGTTCGGCAGGGTTGAGCGACTGGGAGATGAATCCGCAGGGGTGCCAGTCTCCGTTTTCATCCTGTTGTCGGAGGACTCCACCGGTGCAAACTTCGAGGCGTCAGTTTCGAGCGAGAATGGCTTGCCGTCCTGGGGCATGAGTAATACTGGGGCGCGGGTGAATCTGCCTTGATGTCTTCGAATGCCTTCTGCTGTTCATTGTCCCAGTGCCACCGGACATCTTTCTTGGTTAGGTCGACTAGGGGTCGAGCGCGTTCCGAAAAGTGGGAGATAAACCGGCGGTAGAAGTTGGCGAAACCCAGGAATGAACGGGTCTCCTTGAGACACGTCGGGGGTTTCCAGCCCGTAACTCCTTCTACCTTTACGGGGTCCATGGCGATAGCGTTGGGTCGGAGGATGAGTCCCAGAAATTCCACTTCTGTGACGTCGAAGTAGCATTTCTCTGGTTTGAGGTACAGGTCATGTTCGCGGAGTCGTTCATTACTCGGCGTGTTCGCTGCTGATGTTCCTTCAAGTCTGCAGAGAAGATTAGGATGTCATCCATGTAAATGACCATCCATCCTTCTTGCATCATATCCGCGAAGATCGTGTTCATCATTCGCTGGAATGTGGCGGGCGAGTTGCAAGTCCGAAGAACATGACGGTAGGCTCGTAGAGACGCGGTGGACCATGGTCGGTGCCAGGAACGATGAAAGCGGCTTTCCATTCATCCCCTTCCTTGATTCGGACGTTGTTGTATCCGGCGCGAAGATCCATCTTTGTGAAGTATCGTGCCCCCTTCATCTTTCCATGAGATCCGTGATGAGAGGAGGGGGTATCGGTCCTTGATGGTGTTTGCGTTTAGCGTGCGATAGTCCTGACAGGGTCGATACGAGCCGTCCTTCTTTCCTACAAAGAAGAACGGGGAAGCGACGGGGGATTTCGACGGTCGGATATAGCCTTTCGACTCGTTTTCCTGGATGAACTTCTCGAGTTCGGTACGTTGTGCCGGTGCCAAGGGGTAAACCTGTGCTTTCATTGACTCAAAGCCTGGTTTCAGCTTGATCTCGTGATCATACTCCGTGTGCATCGGGAGTCGAGATGCCGTGCCTTTGTCGAAAGCGGGAAGGAGATCGTGGAGGTAGGGGGGAATCATTTCCTCCAGTGTCTTCTCCTTATCCTTGGCGTGCGCGGCTTGCGCAAGCTCGGTGGACGTGGTGACTTTTCCGAATGAGAACGCCATGGGAATCAACTTCCCACTGCGCGTTTTCAGGTAGCGATTGACCGGTGTCGATGGAGTGGTACCGTGGTGAAGAGACGTCTCTTCCTTCGTAAGGGGTGGTTCGATGTGGGAATAAGCAGTAAGGAGGTCCCCTCCTTCTTCATACGAGAAGAGTTTCTCATCTTCTTCATCGTCATCATTGGGATCCGTTGCTAGCGGTGGTGGTGGATCTTCTCGGTCCAACACGGGTTCTGGGGTCTGTCCTGGGGTCACGGTGCGAGAGGTCCTTAGCGGCAGATCGTCTTGATCTGGCACTTCCTCTACCGTTGCGCGGGGAGTTCTCTTCTGTTGGTTGGTTGGTCCCATACTGGGTGGGAGGGTAGCTCGGGTACGGGATCATCCAATAGATCCTGTGGGGTTCTGCGCGTTCGTTTGCGCGGCTTCTTCTTCTTCTTCTTCAATGATGGTGGCTGAAGTAGAGACGTCGGCCAGGGTGTTGGCCTGGGTGGTTCTGGGTCTGGCTTCAGATAAGCGGGCGATGGTGAACGTTGAAGACGTTCCAGCGTGCCCCTCCAAGACGGTGGAGGTGGTTCAGGCTTCGGTGTGGCGCCAATGCGTCGTACGATGAGGTTCCCGGTCTTCCAATCGACCGCGGGGTTTTCCTTCTGAAGCCAGGTCATCCCGAGGATGACTTCGTGTCGTCCGATCGATGCCACGTAGGCCTTCTGTACTCGCAGTCGAGTAGCTCCTTTCCAGCGGTACTTCAGTGCGACGTAGTGAGTGATTCGTCCTTGGGAATTTTCAGTTTCATCGGCATTCCGAAGGATGATGGATCGTTCAAGAGGAATGAGGGTCATCCCAACTCGCTTAACGAGTTCGGGGCTAACGAGGCACTCCATTGCTCCACTGTCAATGAGGGCTTCGGTTTCTGCGGCTTTCTCTCGTCGTCCGTGCACAGTGATAGGTAGAAAAAGTGATTTCGATTCTATGCTACCATACACTGTGCGGGAGAGAGAGATGATTCGGGGTCCGACCTGCGCAGGCTCGGGGGACCCTAGGTAAAATCCAGCATGACTTTGTCCCAATCTGCATCACTCATCTGGAGTCGAAGTGCCTTGATTTGGGATCGGGCATCGATGGGAGGTGCAACAGGAAGTGGAACATCGTCGTTGATGTCTACGATCCGTGCACGAGGTTGCTGTTGGTAAGGTCGTCCTTGACCTTGTCGTTCGGGTTGCTGTTGACGAGACCCTTCTTGGGTTCGTCGTTCAGATTGCTGAGGTCGAGGTCCTCCTTGGCCTCGTCGTTGTTGGAATCCATCGCGATCCTTGTGTTCGCGAGCGTAGTGGCCCTTCTTGCCACAGAGAAGGCAAAGCCCTTCTCTCATGCGTTGGTCCCTTACTTCTGAGGAACAGTGACTCGGTCGATGTCCATGGGTTCGTCTACCCGTCCGTATGGGTTGAAGTGTGGTTGTTCGATCGGTGATTATTGTTCGAAGCCATTGCTCCGAAGTTCGCGTATGCGTCGAGTCGACGAGCTCGTTCATACCATCCTTCCATGGTAACAGGCATGCCGACTTGATTCATGAGTCGCTCGACGAGCTTCGGGTTTAACGCTCCCAGGAAGAAAGCAAGGAGTTGCTCATAGTTCCTGGGGTCTGTGACTTTGCCATTGCTGTCGGTGATCGCGTCCTTTAGTCCAGCTCGCAGGGCAAGCGCTTGGAAAGTCGTGAGGAAGTCTGGGATGTTTCGTCTGCCTTGTGTGTAGTGGAGGAGTTGCATCAGCCACTTGGTCTTGTTGTCGACGACTGGGAATTCCTTGAAGAGATCCTTTTCGAAGTCGTCCCAAGAGTCATAGACTTTCTCTCCAATACGACGTGCTTCGGTTGCCTTCTGGTAGTACAAGTCTCGGAAGTTCACTGCGCTTCCTCTCATGAGACTGAAGGCATATGCGATCTTGGACTGGTCCGAGGCTCCGGTGTTACCCACAGCCTCGAAGTAGTTTAGGATGCGGTCGATGAATGCTTGGGCATCGTCGGAGTGACCTTCAAACGGATCGGGGGATTTGATATCGATCTTTCCCTTGAACTGAGTCTGGGTTCGAAGAACCTCCGCCATTGCTGTCGCAAACTCCTGAGGGGTGAACGATGGAGTAGACATTGTGGATGGGGATGGACTGGGAGTGCGAGGAGTGGCTGGGGAAGGTGTCGAGATGTGGGTTCTTCGAGGTACTGCTCGAGTGCTCTGGTTGACTCCTCTTCAAGCGGAGTGGGTACTGGTGCGATGACTGAGGTCGAAGCAAGAGGTGATCCGACGTATTGCGGGGATGTCGGAGAAACTGCGGCTTCCAATGAAACTTCTCGGGTGATTGTCGGGCTGACAACGGGGGTGGTTCTCGGGGTAGGCTTCCTAGCCTGTCTGGTGAGCGATCGTACGTGATCGAATGCTGTCTGCGCGTGCTGTTCAAGTGTTGTTCTGGTGTCTTTCTGCTTCTGTGAGGTTGTCCAATCTTCTGGAAACCAGGACCAACTTAGGTCCTTGTTGTCTTCTTTCTGGAGTTCGACGTCGCGGAACTCTCCCTTCTCTTCAAACTGGAAGAGCTTGGTTTCGTATTCCACCAGAGGTCCTTGAGTGGTGGGAGCCCTACGCTTCCCGCGTCGACCTTGGTGCGAATAGGAATGGTGCCTGGAGCCGGTCTTCGTCGGCTTTAACTCCTCTGGATAGAGCGAGTTCTTCTGGGGAAAGGGAACACAGGGGCGGGGATGGGTATCCCTACACCTGGGCAGGTGGGGAGGGTTGTAACTTCGACCTAATGTTACGCGACGACTCGCGCTAACTCGCTAAGCGTCCGATGACGCAACCTGACCTACTCCAAGTAGTCAGCAAACCAAACCCTAGGCGTTACCGTACCTAGACGTTGTTACACAAAGGAACCCTGTCCTTTGTTGAGAGCGATGAGAGATGCCTGGGACCCAAAGGTACCACCAGGATCGAGCGAGCGAGAGTCTGGTGTCGGCCAACTCAGAGGCTTCACTGCAGGGGATGCGAGTGAAGGTTGAGTATGGATTAAACCAGGTCGAAGTTGGGACTTCGACCATCTACCAAGTGCAGTATATATACACGAGAGACCTAGGGCGTCTCTATGGTTCAGGGCAGGGTCACCGAGGTTGAGCTCAGTGTGGGGCCAATAGGGGGAAAGCAGGGGAAAGGTAGGGAGAACCCTAGGGGTCATGGGAAGGGGATGAGTCAGAGTCCGCAGGAACGAGTCATGGGGAGGGTGAGGGATATAGCGGATGGCGAATGGGAAGCGTCCTAGGTGCGTACCGCACCAATCCCTGTCTAAGTATAGTACAGACCGGGCCGGGAGAGGATCCGGTCGAGCAGAGACATCATGTGATAGAAAAGGAAGTAAGGGCGTACCCCGACGCTTGTAACAGCATGGTACTTTGTCCTTTGCTGTCAGCTTAGGCTTGGGCACCAAACGAGGTGGTAGGTCTTCAACAACCAATTGAATGTTATCTGTCATATACATTGTCAGAATTTGTCACCATGCAGATTTGTGTAAACTTACCATCAGAATCTTGATATGGAAGACCTTGTGGAGTGGACAGCTGAGGTAACTGAGCAATGTTGGCAACAGCATCAGGGTTCTCAGGATCCAATGCTTCAAAAGCTGCGTTGAGAGTATCCTGAAGCTGCTTGTGGTCAAGCCTCCATGTAACCTTCAGAGATACATCCACTCCTGGAACAGGCTCAGATGGAGCAATGTTGGGAGCCAGTGGAAAGACAAGTGTATTTGGCACCTCCAGGACTATATGCCACTTAGTCTCAGTCCTTGCTAGTGATTCTTGCAACTGCAAGTAATGGCCACTCCACTGCCAGGATGGACTAGTACTCCCTGCAATGTACTGCAACTCAAGTATTTGACCTTGAATTGTCAGACTTGAAGCTGGATCAAAAAAGGTGTTGGCATCTATGGAGAATTGAGTTGTGGATGCCCCTGATTGGAAACCAGTGATTTCAATTACTGCAAGTGCAAATTGTACTCCTGTCTGTGTGAGAACTGCAGCAAGGTTGCCACTCTTGATCATATCCTCAGACTGTGCATTGGGTTGGTCAAGAGAATTTGAACGCTTCTGGACAAGATCTTCCAGTGCAACTCCTCGTGTGCACAAGGTCCTCATTGTAACTTTCTTGGCATGATTTGAGCAAAGGTTGGCTACAATTGAGGATTTGTAATAACTCTTTCCCAGATATGACAAGGTCTTGGTGAATGGTGAGCTTACACCCCTTACTTGCTCTTCAGGAGTTGGGTCAAAGTAGTCATCCAGTTCAATGCCAAGGCATTCAATCCCATCATCATCTGGCTCAGTGCAAGCATGATTGGTTTGAGTCTTGTTTGATGACTGCAGAGACTCCTCAGTCCTCTCAGAGCACTCATCATCATCTCCAATCCCAACACTGACATATTCACCATAGGGCCTCAGCAGATCACATTTCTGATTTGTGAACATTGCAGGGTCAATCTGAGCATGCTCTTCTGGATAGAACTTGCTTAATAGCTGATTGGCTGCTTCTTGACCTGTTTTCCACATTTTTGCCAGGTCAACATCACCCACACGGACGTTGCCTTCCCATGACAAGGGATCAATGCCCATGGCATCCTTCAGACTCAAGCGGCAATGCCCTTTGTCAAGTTCTGGGTGTCGCTGAAATGCTGCATTCAGCATGGATGCTGTGCTGATTTTGCTAGACAGCTCATCGACATCGAAATTGTGTGCATGATCTAATGTCCGACAATCAGCAAAGAGCTGCTCAAGACGATCTGTGCCCTCAAGAAGGATGTGCAGAGGAAGGTCCTGATTGACCAGCTGAGTGCATGCAATTGTGAACATGATGTTCTTGACCACTGATTGTGTGTCATGATAAAGGGCTCCAGTAAGACATGCTGTCCTGTGCTTCATGTATGCTGCTGCTGCTAGGTGTGCATATGTGGACAAGGATTGGACTTGTTCTGAGAGGCTCATGTCCACAGATATAAATGGGAGGAGAAAATGTCCCATCATTTGACCCATGAAATTAAGTGACTTGTGGTGATGAGCTGCTGAAGGTGTTCTCATTATATCAAGGTCCTGAAGCAGCAATAAATGCTGTAGCAATTTGACAGCCTTTGGAACATTTTGCTTGTCTGCAGGGTCAAGCAGCTGGTCTGCTTGTTTGCTACTCATGCCTGACGAGCAGGCTACTCTTACGCAGTGTAGCGGGACGCTAGCTTACCTGGTTGTTGAGCTGTGAGGCTTGATGCACACAAAGTTGCTGTTGAGCGACTTGGGATTGTACTACGCTACAGGGGTCCTTATATACATGTAGGAGACCGTCTGACTAAGCTACTGTATAGTACCAATCCCGATGCATGTGATTCTATCTACAATGCATGTGTTACTCCTGTTACCCGGAGTACCGGTGTGTGAACTCGGCTGCCTAGTTAGGCGCTCTCTATTGTTCAACACTCCCCCTTGCTAAGTGCAGCGGTAGATGCGCGCAAGCATTAAATGGCGCATAGTGCAGCCGACTATGCTGGACTTCTAATCGTAGAATCTTAGTCCGAGCATTCCTCTGAATTTGAGGAATTTGATACGACCCAAGTTCTTAGTGAACAAGTCTGCCGGATTGTCATCAGTGCTTACGTAGAAGACTTCGACTTTCTTGTCTTCTACTAGCTCCCTCACGTAGTGGTAACGAATGTCAATGTGTTTAGACCGACGTTCCGTGATGGGATTGGAGCTAATGAATATTGCTCCCTGATTGTCCGAGCAGATGGGCAGCGGGCCAAGCTTGTAGCCGATCTCCTCTAGGAGCATCTTTATCCAAGCTACTTGTCGCGAGCAATCGCTCAGCGACATATACTCAGCTTCAGTGGACGACAGAGCAACTGTCTTCTGTCTTCTAGACAGCCAACTGAACGCGCCGTTCGCGAACTTTAAGAAGTGCCCAGATCGTGACTTTCTGGCTTCTGGGCTGTCTGCCCAGTCAGAGTCAGTGCACGCCAATAATCCATTGCCGCTTTGCCCTTCATAGACTAGCGCATAGGATTTTGTACCAATTAAATAGCGGCAGATATACAGCGCTCTGTTTAAATGGTCTTGTGACGGATTTGCTGCAAATTGCGCAAGTAATGTCACGGCGTAGCAAATGTCAGGTCGAGTTCCAAGCATTAGGTATAGCAAGGAACCGATGACGGTCTGGTACTTGCTTCGAAGTGCTGGGTCAGCTGTGCCAGTATTGGCAACAGGCTTGTATCCAGCAGGGAGTGGAGTTGGCGCAGATTTAGCGTTCTGCATGCCACAGCGCTGCAGCACTTTCTCAAGGTAGGCGCATTGATCCAAATGGATTTCACGGCCTTTCCGAGTTATGCGCATGCGCAGAAATTCCTTGACGTCGCCTAAGTCGCGACACTCCCACTTCTTCATGAAGCGGTCCTTTAATGAAAGGACTAGGGTCTTATCTTTGCCACAAAATATGGCATCGTCTACATAGACAATGATCAGCACGAAGCGACCATCTTTTGTCCTGTAGACGAATATTCCGGCGTCGGATACGAGGCGTTTACAGCCAAGTTCCTTTAGGGACTCATTGAGGGTGCGCCACCACGCAAGCCCTGCCTGCTTAAGTCCATAGAGAGCGCGAAGTAGCCGGAGTACTTTGTGCTCTTGGCCTGGTACTGCAAAGCCTTCAGGCTGCTCCATATAGATTTCCTCGTCGAGCTTGCCATAGAGATAGGCGTTACGGACGTCGAGTCCGGAGACATGCATATCCTCAAGCGCAGCTAAGGCGAGGATTAGACGTACAGTCTCAAAGCGTACGACTGGAGAGAAGACCTGATCATAGTCAAGGCCTTCAATCTGGGAGTAGCCCTTGGCGACCAATCTGGCCTTTTTACGACCGTCTGTTTTGACGTCGAATACCCAGCGGTTTTTAGTGACCTTTCGTCCCTTAGGACGGTCAACCAGTTCATAGACATTGCGTTTGCGAAGTGCCTCAAGTTCTTCGCGACACGCTGCCATCCACTCCTCAAGCTCCTTTTTAGGTAGCTTTAGTATATCGCGGAATGACCATTCTCTCGGGCTGGTCCCGTCTGGTAGATCGTTGTCGAGGGTGGGTAGCGCTTTTGCAAGCAGCAACTCGACTAACTTAACTCCCCCTTCCCGGCATAATTCTGCCAGTAGTAACTCAGCGCTTTGCGCTTCATCCTCATCGGATGGGGCGGACTCGACAGGTTCGTCGCGTGGAGGAGGATTTGGCGCAGAACTAGGTCCGGGAACCTGTTGTCTTTGCTGCCTTTGTGGTCCGGTTTTGGTACGGGAGCTACCCGCATCCTCACCGACCATCTTTTTCCATCTCCCCTGATTTTCGATGTCCTTTACTATGTCTTGGGGCTTCCGCTGCTCTCCATAGACATTACCTCTACGAGTTACTGGTCTCCGCTCCCTTGCTGAACGTCGCGGCTCCACTGGGGGCGCAGGGTGTTCTACCGGTGCATGGGGCGGCGGTATTGGGTCTACGGGCGCATCCTGCAGCTCCTGCTCATCGTCATGAACATGACCGTTTCCCCTTTTAGGAAGGTGATGTTTTGGATGATCATCATCGTCATCCTCATCTACCTGAGGTGTGGTATTTGGTTGATTTTCTGGGATCATTTCTTCTCGAGGTGGCCAAACTCGAGTTGTACCCCGACGATTTGTCAAGGGGCACTTAGGAAACATTGTTTCGTCAAACATCGCGGTGGATGATCTGAACAAAACATTTCTGG